>JANGFI010001826.1:0-24824 GCA_025758705.1 Goffeauzyma gilvescens | reverse complement strand
GGGGGGGGGGGGGGGCACTCGCAACCAGAAATGGGCAAGGATAACCGAACGAGGCGGAGCGGGAGCGCGGATGTAATGTAATTCGAACGGATGGATGGAAAACAACATCAACTATCAAAAGGTCTCTCCTCTTATCGCCATGAGAGTTCGTCCCGCCACGGACCACGGACCACTTCTGAGCGTTTGTATATGCACATCTTGCACTCTATACGAGATCTTGTCATTGGGGGTGTTTGTTTGGTCGTTTGTTTGTCCTTTTGGGAACGGATGTGGGCGATTGGAATGAAGTGCACGACGTGTCTTCTCGTCTTTTCCGTTTGTCCTTACATCTCTTTTTTCTTGTATTTCTTTTTCATCTTCGTGTGTTATACATATAAAAAGAAAGGGGAGTGATGGAGTGGGGGATTGGGGAAAATCATGTTTAAACTCGCGATTGTTTTTGCTTTGCTTTGCTTTGTTCTGTTTTATATCTTGTTGGGTGAGTCGAATTCAATGCGCAGGCAGACGCGCCGCTGGGGCTGGCGATAGACCATCTTTGGGGTCCCCGAGGTCACACATCACAGTGCCGTTATCCTTTCTTTCCTTGATTTTATCTTTCAGGGCTTTCGCTTGAATCTGAAAAAGGATTGGGATTTGGCAACGTGATGGGATGGGATGGGATGGGATGGGATGGGGATGATCAACCGGTTCCAATTCTTGTCTGGTTCGGAGCGCTCCCTTCGTTATCGATTCGATTAGGAGAGGAATTAAGGAAAGAAGGTTCCAATCCTTCCTGTTTCGTTCAAAATCTTGACGAGTTCTTCCGTATCCACCGTCCTTACATTGCATCCTCCAAATCGGTCTCCCTCGCCCAGCCCCGCCCCGCCCCCCCCCGTCCCCTCATATCCCCCTTCTAGCGTCTTCTTCCTCACAAAGTCTCAACCTCTCCACTCCCACCCATACCACCCATCGAAGTCCTCTCCTTGCTTACTCGGGCAACATAGCTCTTGGAGATCTGGTCAAAGGCGGCCATGTAGAGGGTCATGCAGCGGGTGAGGCAGCCCTGTTCGTGTTTTGCGAGTTGTCGAGAGAGGAAGGTCGGGCAGGTGGTGCGAGCGAGCGAGTGGGATGGAGTGGAGTGGAGAGGAGAGGAGAGGCGCGACGGAAAAAGCGGCATGATCGTAAGGGCGTGAAGAAGAAGAAGATTTATAGCAGTCGAAGAAGAGGTTACGAAGAGGGAAATGTATCGGAGAAACAAAAGGATACCGGATAACGAAGGGAATCACAGTCAGCCTTGGGCTCTGTCTCGACTTGGTAGTGTCACAACAAGAAGGAAGGAGCGGACCGGACCGGACCGAAGAACGAGAGGAGAAAAAGAGCAAAAGAGGAAGCAAAGTCTGAAGAAGAACATGGAAACGACCAAAGAAGAAGGACAAGAACCACCCACCTCCTCGGACGATGAAAGCGAAGTCGATGGCTTGGTGATACATTTCGCGAAGCACTAGTGAGGCACAATTGGAAGCAGATCGTGGAACGATACATTTTGTCGGAGGGAGGTCCCAGAAGAAGGGGGGCAATGGAATAAAAGGGGGTCGAACGGGATCAGTTGGTTTTCTTCGGAGGATAAACGGAGATACGGAACAGAGTGGAAGGAAGACTCACGTTCTCGTTGATTTTCTGTTAGGCGGTGGCGTGAGTTCGTGCAATTGAAGATTTGAAGATTATGAAATAGTGACGGATGAGTTTCGAGAATAAAGAGAGGGAAGGGGAAGGGGGGGGGGGGGGGGAAGAGGTGAACGGAGAACAAGCCGCGTGCGAAAAACAATCAGCTCGGCTCTTCCGATATAGCTGTGGTGAATGAGGCTCAAAGTGTCTCTCATCGAACACCTTCGCGTCCGACTCAATCTTGTATGGGAATTCCGATAAACTGTTTCGATTCCATCTTTCCTTTCACTGTGGAGGCAAATATGCTATCACCCTCCAACCCGCCTTGTCACCCTCATCACCATAAATATCTACCACCCAGAAAGTCTTCCTCCCCCCTCCCTTTCCAAACCCACAAACAAGGGGCGTCAACACTCACGTTAATCAACTGCTGAGCATTGGCAATAGCCAACTCCTGAGAGATCCTCTGCTTCATCTCCTCCTTCTTGGCCAGCATCTCGGAAACACCTGCACCGGAAGCACCGAGGGAAGCAGCACTGCCACTGAAGAAAGAAGACATTGTGTTGTTAGATGTGAGTGAGTGAGTGAGTGAGTGAGTGTGCGTTTGGTTGCGGGAGTGGAATGAATGACGGATTTGGGATGAAATCGTTGTGGATAGGTCTTGGCGGGTGTAAACAGCGAGTTTGATAGGCCTTCTTTACGCCCGTTTTGAAAGTTCAAGCAGTTCAACCGATTCGGATGATTAGTCGATCGAAATGATAACGCAGATGATGCTGTTCCCATTCCTCAACTCCCCTTAGGTTGGCCTCTTTTTTTTCGAAACCAGAATGATCCGAATATGGATAGCGGACATAGTAGTATGCCATAGAACTCCAATCGGTTGTGACGTCACACGATGTCCGCGTCTCCGAGGCGTCGTGGTTCATGGTTTTCACGTGTCGCATCCCATCCACCCTCGCAGCCAACCAATTGTTACTGTGGGGGATTGGATGGGCTGGAACCGGGCTTGCGTGATTGACGGGCGATGGTGCTATCGGTATCGGTCATCTCCTTGGAGATCTAGCCGAGATTGGGAGGTGAGGGAGCAGAGGCGAGGAGAGCGAGGGGGGTCACGAAGAGAGGCAAGGTACGAACGAACGAGAGAATGCGTCTTTCGGACACCACACTGAGAAAAAAACACCACCAGCAAGGCGAATTTTCGGACAAGAGCACACGCCATTGCAATTCTCAGCATTCGATTCCTTGAGGGGAGAAAGATTCATTACCTGTTACGAGAGTACAACGCAGCCTCAGGTCAGTGTTCCGCTGGCATAGCTTGATCGATCGCATTTTTATTTTTTATTTCGTCGGATACATGTGAGACCGTCGGCATCTCTGATTTCTTCAGCACCTCCCGTTCATCGCGCTCACTCATCCCATTGTCTCGATCATTTCGGAAACAAAGTGACCCCCACACATACCACCATTTACACATATCTAATAAGTCTGGACACCATGTCTCCCGTATTCCCTACCACTCAGCTCTTCAACAAGGTCGCTTTGATCACCGGTGCTTCAGGTGAGTGTCCCTCATACTGGGTTCTACTTTGCTATTTAGTTCAATATTCACAGCAAGTGGGATGCACCGCTAACAACGCTCACGCATTCCTTTGATCCTCGCAGGCGGCATCGGCGCAGCTACCGGTAAGTCGTTCTTTGCATCCGATAGCTCTGATGGCTTGATACTAACTCCACGATGGTATCTCGCATATTTCCCACCCTCCAGCCGTTCTGTTTGCTAAGGCCGGTGCGAATGTGATCATCTCCGCCCGACGTTCGGACAAGCTGAAAGAGGTTGCCGAACTCGCTAGGAAGGCCAACAAAGAAGGTGCGACGGGACATGGAGGAAAGATCTTTGAGCTGGTGATGGACGTTTCGGATCGAAAGAGTGCAGATGGTGAGTTCCGAACCGCCGCGCTTTTAAATCCTGCACGGATTCCCCGCTGAATATGCAATTGATGTGCTGTGTTGTCCCCATTCTAGCCCTCTTCGACAAACTCCCTGCTGAATTCAAAAAGGTTGATATCCTCGTGAACAATGCTGGTCTGGTTTATGGTCGAGAGCACGTTGGCGATGTGTAAGTGGCCGCCACAGTGGAATTTGACGAAGAAATTCAAAGATCGGCCAACCGAACCAACAGGCTGATAATGGACCGTGTACCGCAAATAGCAATGAGGAGGAATCGGACGTCATGTTTAACACCAATGTCATTGGCATGATCCACCTCGTGAGTCTCGAGACCCCCCCCCCCCCCCTTCCCTCCGCCCCGGCATTCAATTATTGACGCTGTGATGGAACTAACACCTGGCTTCTATATAACCCACCCTCCCCCATTGGTACAGACTCAACTCCTCGTCAAACGTAAGCTACTTTCACCAGCAATCGAATACACAAATAAACGACGTGCTCACTCTTTTCCTACTTCCAACAATTATCTTCTCTTCTTCCCACAGACTTCAAGGCGAACAACTCTGGGCATGTGATTCAGCTTGGCTCAGTCGCAGGACGTGAGGGATACGCTGGAGGCAGCATCTACTGTGCGACCGTGAGTCAATCGAACAACCGCCTGAAGCTCTCGAGGACTTTCCATCCCGATCCTAAGTGATATATCAATCTTCTAACGCTCTGTGATTGGGCTTTTAGAAACACGCCATGCACGGATTCACCGTTGCGTTGATGAAGGAACTCGTGAATACGCCTATTCGAGTCACAGAAATTCAACCGGGTATGGTCGAGACCTGTGAGTGACCTTTCAAGTGGACCCGTACGACTGCCGTTCCATAACCTTTATTTAATGGTCTCGCCTTTATTCTTTCTCCTTTCCCCCACCTCTGCAAACCCCCGACCAACGCAGCCTTCTCTGTCACCCGTTTCCGAGGTGATGAGTCCGCCGCCAAAGAGGTCTACAAAGGCGTCCAACCCCTCGTCGCTGAGGACATTGCCGAGGATATCGTCTTCGCGGCCAGCCGAAAAGCGCATATCAATATGGCGGAAGTCTTCGTCATGCCCGTCAATCAGGCATCGCCGACGATCGTTCATCGATCTGAGTAGACGAGGAGAGCCGTATACGGGGAGACCTGCGTGATGGGCGATGGAAGAGAATCGACATCGAATCATTAACTACAGGGCGAAACCAATGTCGGCGATGTATGTCCCATTCGCTGACATGGCTAATGATTTGGATGCATATATCGATGAGATGGACTAAGGACCAAAAGCGAAAGCAGAACAGCAATGGAGATGCAATAACATTGATTTCAGACGCCCTGACTGGCACGGAGTGGGGGTGGGTATCATGGCGAGGCGTACCGCTTATTTGTGACTGGCTCGCCGACCCCTTCTTGGGCTACATGCCAACTCCTCCCTGATTTGCCGTCCCTCTGCCCTGCTGCGCTTCTAGCCATGTTGACCCCCCCCCCTTAAACTCAGCCATTAAAGTCAATTAAAAGCACTAGGACGAATCCCAGGGCTTTCTCTCCTTAGATGCTTCCCTATCCCAAATGACATTGAAGAACAATTCACCAATGATTTGAGAAGACTAACACTTGTCCCGGCGCCGGTCATGGGAACTGGAGTAAACTTGATGCGCGAAAATTACGACTCGAGCGCGATTGATAAGGAGGTGGGAGGCGGGAATGGATGGCTTCATGAACGGCAAGGCCAAGCTCCGACGATGCCCTCGAGAGAGCACTCCTTGAGCTGTCGAGGAGAGGACAGCATGTAACATCGTTCGGTAACATTTTTCTACATTCCCATACCCTCTTCCTGTATCTCACTTTACATCACCTTCCCATATCTACACATCGGAGCCTTTTACTGGATCGAACAGTAATAATTCGTGTTTACCGGTTCCGCCTTTTTTTCTTTCTTTGGCGTGAGTTTCCTATCGATGTAGGATGGAACCATAATTCCTCCTGGACAGATGGTATGGACGGGGAAATGGAGTGGGAAGTCGATGCACTTTTGGCGAGAGGTAACATCGGTGATGCAGGAAAGAAAAACGTATCAGTCGCCCAGTCCCGCACAGGGGGAGAGAAGGAAGACGGTGAAATGATCGAACACTTACAGCTTGTTGTGCGAAATTACATCCGCCAGGAAGAAGTGTCCCAGCTGGCAAGCTTTTTACATAGCAGATGTATCAATCAGCCCTTGCCACAGACTCTGAAATAAGCAGACAAGCGGGGACTCACAACACGCCTTTGGTACTGTGGGTGATGTTACAAAACGGAAAGCAAGGGCGTTTCACAATCAAACACGAAACAGTTGGATACATCACCCGAGAAAAGAAATAACAAAAAGAAACCGGGACGTACAGCGTGTGATAAGCACCGTATTGGACTTCGTAACCTGGAATTTTCGTCGGCTTCACAGTGGAGTGCAATTTCGATTATCATTCACGTCATGTCATCGACGAAGGAACCGATGAAAATGACAAAGGCAGAGGAGGGGGCCACCGATGTACGGACATACCTGATAATCGATCTTATTCCATTTACCATATGCGAAATCAGGACCATTCCCCGACAGTCCACCTTCCCAGGGACCTTCCATATTGCTCTTGGCGGTTCAAGGGATTAGATGGCGATGCGGAGAGTCAAGACCGATGACGGATACCACACGATTGCGAAAGGTGATTCAGGACGTTGACGAGAAGAACAAGGGAGTGCGAATTTGGACAGCTTGTGGTTGTTTAGCTGAGGGATGATGATCAATTTACCATGAAATGTGTTCAGATGTCTTTCCCATATTTTGTGAAGAAAAGCAAGAGAAGTGAGAAAAGCATGCGAGTGATGACAAAATGCCTCAGAGATCGTTCAACAGCGTAAGCCTGGCCTTTACCACCTTTTGACCCAAGAATCAGGAGTATGGCAAGGAATGAGAACTTCCTTTCAATCCAGTGACCCCTTATCATCCTTTGGGTTCTGGACGGGTTTCACAGATACCAGCAACCGCCCCGTTCCCTGTTCCCTCTTGCTTCTACAAGTCACGGGATTCTAACCAGCTAGTTCGGCTTGGGTTCGTGTTTAGTGTTGAATCGACCAAGGTGGAAAGCTTACCAGATTGTACAGGTCGGATTACGCAGCTGCGCATCTTTCCCACAAAGGACAAAGGTCACTGTCCCCCGAAGCGCCTTGACCTCCCCCTTCCTGTTTCAGGGAGTGTCCAAAATTTATCCATGAAGAGTATATATCTATTGCACCACTTTCCTGAGCTCATCTTGATTCGTCGGTATCATCTGATTCCCCCGCGATGTGTCTATTCATCTATTTATCCTGCTCTTCATGCTTCTTACGGGAATCTTACGGCCCCGACCCCTCTTCGTCCCATCCCCCCGAAATACGTCAGAATGTCTTCGCTAGTCGTACACTGCATAATTTGAGTCCCGAGAAGGATGATCAATATGGAGAGATAGAGAGAGAAATGGAAAAAGAGAATCAGTAATGTTTTTGTCTTCCGCGAAGGAACTGAAGACAAGAGCAGGGCTCATAATAGGAAACTTACCATGAATGATAGCCTGGATGCAGGGTGATAGAGCACAACAGGCGATAGGGTGAGAGAATGGGGCAAGGGTTTTTGGGATAGGTGGAGATGGGACAGCAATCAAGCGAACGGATAAACGAAGGTTAGCAAAAACGAGAATTCGTTCTTCCAAACTCATCTGACATGATATAAGGGGCGGTCTTGTCGACAAGCCAGAGACAGAGGCAGAGAGACTCACGTATATCCCGATCCAAAAAAGTAAGAACGTTAATATATTTTCCTGACCGACTGCCATGAGTTCCCAAATCGCAAAGACGATCCTGCTCGTCTTATTTCTCCCACTGCTGTGCTCTTTCCTCACATCTTCTGATCTGCTCACTGCTGCTCCCTTCGCATGCAAACTCGGCAGCAAGTTCTCCAACCTCTTGCTCTTATTGTCCGTTTTGAACAGGACCACACAAATTGCATTGAACGCACTTGCGAGAACATAGAGCCCGAATCCGTAAAAGCTTTTCAATCCGAGGATCCCAGCATATGTTCCTGCGAAGACGGACGTAAGCGTAGCGAGGTTTGCGAGCGTTGAGAGGTTTCGTGTGGCGGAGGGTTGATAGAGAGGAGAGAAGGAGGGGGAGAGTGTAAAGGTTGCAGGGGGTGCAGAGGACTGGTGAGAGGAGGACGCCATGACGGAAGTTTCGGACAGAGAATGAGGAATCAATAGAGAGTATCGATGGTTGTTATCGTCGTGTATCAAGGAAATGATAAGAGTGGTCTGTGTCCCTTTCGTAGTCAGTGGTCCTGTTTTTGACGGGGGTGTATTGAAGACAGGTACGGACCGGCCGGCCAGGGTAATGATGGGCCTTTGAAATTGGTTAATCTTGGATCGTTACCCTTGATCGTTCTGACTTTGGTTCTACATGAGTAGTAACATGCATAACAAACCCCCCCCCGTCCCCCCCCCCCCTCCCCCCCCCCCCCGCGCCGGCCCCCTCTCTCGTCACTTCCCCCGGCAGGAGGAGTTCAATCTGGCGTTCGAAACAAACACGAGGGCCGTCATGACAAATGTTCAATCCCGGAGCCGAGATTTGCCCATGGCTTACCTAAATGGTTTGCCCTCTGCCCCCCCCCCCCCCCTTGCCAGAGGGGTTTCATGTGCCCGCTTAGCATTTTATTCAATCCTCCCCTGATCGCGGCACCGGTCTTCTCCGTCCCCGTGCCTCTCATAGTGAGCACGCAGCATCCATCCTACACGCGCGGTTCATCGTCCGCGCTCGAGCAATGGCTTCGTGCTTTCGTCGACCATGTGGGTTACATCTGAAGAGTCGTCGTCGTGATGGTCATGTGCACCAAGCGCTGAGGTGGTTTTTGTACATGAACAGCTGATCTCCTGGTCAGTGTAGTTCCAAGTCAATCTCAACTCGACATTGAATTTTGCATATAATACGTCAACGTCCAGAAATTGACATCAACGGCAACGTAACGCCGGCATCACCGTTGTTCAAGCTCATCGAATTCATCTCAAATCCCCTACTCAAAGCATCTCAAAATATTGCACAAAGTCAATCATGTCCATCAAGGAAAACGTCAAAATCGTCGAGGCGTCTCGAGCTGATGTCGTGAGTTTGCGCACAGGAGGCGCTCATACCCTCTGTTCTCTGATCCCAGTTGCCATACCTTTCCTCACCTCAAGGCCGCCCCCGTCCGATATCCGGGGTATTATGCATGCGCTGACCTTGATCTCTCTCTTCAATTTCTGCACTCTGGCTTCTATCCATCTTATTACATACCTACCATCCTCCCAAATGCCCCCGTCCTGTCGTCGATATCCGAATACCCCTCTGAATGCCCTTGCCCCTTTATTTTGACCGTGGTCGACCTTCTAATACTTTCAAACCTTTATCCCTCTTGTGCTCGTAATTTTGTCCTGCGTCTCGTATCTTTGTTTATTGCCTACTGCGATGCTAGCCGGACATCATGCGCTTAATCAAGGTACGTCTGATTATCACCCGATAGCTTCATTCCTCTCGGTAAAGCTGACTTGGTAACCACATGTCCTCTCCTCTTGACATCTTCTTCTTTCTTCCTTGTCTCATTTCCCCTTCCCTCCGGGGCTTGTTCATTCCTTTCCTCCTCTATTTTTCGGGTGCTCTATATCACTATCCCTGTTATTACCCCCCCCCTTTCACTCTCACAGGAACTGGCAATCTACGAAAAAGAGCCTGATGCCGTTAAATGCACGGAAGCGATGTTGGAAGAAAACATATTCGAGAAAGGATATGCTGGCGTTTTGCTGGCTAAAGAGGCAGGAGAGACTATTGGAATGGCACTCGTGAGTTTCGGAAAGATATCAGTACTGCAACCAATTAGCAAATACAGTCGGGAAGTCGGTTTGGGTCCAACTGCATGCGAGATGTCGGAGGCGAATTGGGCCGGCGGTCGGGGTCCTTAGCAAACCAAGGGAGTTCAGACGGAAGGATGAGGACAGAAGATGGAAAATGTAACAATGTGACGGAAGAGAGAGAGAGAGTAGAGAAAGTGGACACTGATACTGATCATGCCCTTGAACTCCCCCCCCCCCCTTCCCCGGTGTCTTAAATCGAATAGTATTTCTTCAACTTCTCAACCTGGCTAGGCGTTCCCGGGGTTTACGTGAGTCACTATGTCTGTTTAGGTTTATCTGTGTTGTTCTCACCACGTGTGAATATGGACACAAAGGGAATGAAGACGTCTCATGGATTTCAAATGGCTGGTATTCCCCTCGACAAGCGGATCTTATCGGTCTAGAGTTCGCAGCTGACCTCTTTGCTCCCTCTTTTCCCTGTCCCTTGCGACGTACCTCCTGCGTGACTCTCCCGCTCACGCTCACTTCCATCAGTTGGAAGACCTCTACGTTACCGAATCGCGACGAAATCAAGGTATCGGCAAGCTTCTCTTCGGTCATCTCGGTCGAATCGCCCGCGCTAAGAAATGTGGTCGAGTCGAGTGGCGAGTTCTCAAATGGAACAAACCGAGTATTGGGTTTTACGTCGAGACGGTTGGTGCGACGCCGCAGAGCGAATGGGAGGGAATGAGGTTGGAGGGAGATGAAGAGATTGCGAGGTTGGAGAAGTTTTTGCAGTAAAGAAACGAATTGAAACATGTGCTCCTGGTGGGAGGAGAAATCGTGTGATACCCCTGTACTCGCTGATCGCCACGCATGTGGTGCGATCGGCGTACTCAAAACAGATTGACATGGTCCATTTGTCATTCTGCATGAATGATCTATCTACATGCTTCGTTGTATCAGACAGGCTCCCTAGCCGTTTATCACCAATCCAAGTCTGCTTGAACTGAGAATGTATATGTTATGTGTCTAGTCGTGCCTCTGACGTATGCTACGGCCGGCCATACGCGACGGAGCGGAGGCGGACTTTCCCCAGGGAAATGCGGGGAACGCGAATGGACGCGGGGGTTTCTGAGAGACCGCGACTACGTACCACCGAGGCAGAGTGACTGACGGATAGAACCACCTCGAAATGATCCAGCCAGGAAATAAATAATACTCACATAAAAAAAAAACGATTGGACACCTCTTCTTCTTCGAGAAGATATCATCATAGAAGATCAAAGCTTTGGCACCAAACACCTTTCACCCTCAACAGTCCACTTCGTCTTTTATCCTCGGCTCACTATATTCCACCGCAAGATACAACTCCACCTAACTGAATTCCATCCCTCTAAATGTCTCCAATCACATTCTCTTTCACGCTTACCGACACCTCCCTCACCCTCTTCATCATCACTCTCGGCGTCTACATCTACATCAAGTACTTCTCCGTGACTTCCCCGCTCGTCCATCCTCTCCTCCTCCAGAAACAGAGCGAAGTCTCCCAAGTAAGAAAAGATGGCCTGAGCGGGATCTATCGGAACTGGGCGACCGGTGCTGGGGGTGTTCTCTCGAACAGGCCTTCAAGTGGCGTGAGAAACGTCGCCGATTTATTGCTCAAGGCTGAGGGTACTGGAGCATCTAGTGAACATGATCATTCGAATTCGAGACCGAGGTGGATCATGGGTCATCAAGTGTCAAACAAGGACTTGCGAGGACTTGCGAAACATGTCGCTTCTGGCATATCCGCGGCATTTTCTCATGACGCCGATTCCAACGATGGCGCGACTGACAAACCACCCCATATCATCATTCTGACCACTCGGGCGACGTTTGAGGTCCTTCTTCTGCATCTAGTACGCGCCCTCTTCCCATCCTCTTTCCACTTGACCGTCCTCTCGGACCCCCTATACCTCCACGAGGCTTTGAAATCCTCTTCTGCAGCCAAGGAGACCTCACAGGATATTGTCGTAATCGACGTCGACCAACAGGACACCCTCAAGTTCATGATCAACGAAGGTGACGAAGACGAAGAAGACAAAGAAGGCGTGCGGAGAAGGAGCGCGCTCATAGTCGGAGCACAGGGTCAGGAGAGTGGTTTTGTGGAGGAACCAGTGAAGCTCGTGTTTTGGGAGCAAATGATGGCTGCTGCCCACGTTCCTCGACACGGAACCGAACACGAGGAAGAGACTGGGTCTTCTTCAATCACAAACGTACACTGTACCACTTTCATCCCTGCACCGAAACCTCTTTCGTCCCAATCCAAGTCTAAATCTTCCGACGACCCTGTCATTGAGGTCAAGCTGACCAACGAGAACATCACCGCGGGTGTCTCAGCGACCCTTTCTTTGTTCCCAGCTAACAAGCGGCCGTCTCCTGCCTCGCGAGACGTCGTCTTCACTTCTGAACCACTGTACACCCCATTTGGAATCTCTTTGATGTTCATGAGCCTCTACTCCGTGACTGGATTTGAGGTCTTGTATCCAGATGACTCAGAGCGCAAACAAGACCACCCGGGGGGCTTTCTCGGAGAGTGCAAACGAATCACACATGGCAAGAAGGAACGTCACCCGACACTGGCGTTCATTACCTCGCAAGACCTGAAAGATCTCGTTCTCGAGCTCGACAACAAAGCGAAACCTCATCCGGCGTATGAGATCGCCGTGGCGCATAAAACACAAAGGCTAGCTGAGGGACATGTCACGAGAAAAAGTATGATGGATAACGTCGTATGGAATGGAGTCAGATCGCACGATGGAGGGTTGGCGAGCAGTTTGAGAGGTGTAGTCGTCATTGGTGGTGAGTAGCAGCGGCGGACTGCACCCATACTTTCCAATCTCCGACTCCCGCAACCGATGCCTCGCATGATTGGTTGCTTTTACTGATGATCAGTCCACCACACCTGCTGTATTTCCTCATCTGCTTGTCGCACTTTTCCTTCCACAGATGCTCCCACCCAAACCCTCCTGACCCGCGCCCAAGTCCTCCTCTCCCTCCCTATCATCCGTCTACGGACATCTCCCTTTTGCGCTGGGCCCGTCTTCGTCTCCCACTTTAACGACGTCCAAGCTCTTCCCGTCATGGCCAGTATCGATGATGGAGCTGAACCTGTCACCCATAGCGGACCACCAAGCGTGAACGTCGAAATCTTACTGAGAGGTGACGAGGTAGATGGAGGAGACGCGGGCAATGACCCCGAAGGCGAGGTGAGTTACTTTTGCACCTTTGCACCTTTGTACATTAGTAAATGTCGAACGGTGTTACTGATCCAAAGTCTGACACATTGCTTTGTGAAACGCATTTCATCGCCGTCTTTTTCTAATTTTTTGTCACTGGCATAGCTCGGTATTCGCGGCCCGTCCGTCGTAACCCCTCGAAATCCTACCATGGAAGCCACTCGGACTCAGAAAGACTCTCAGGTACTTGTTGACAATCAAGGGTAAGCCCCCCCCCACCCCTGTACTCTATCATTTGTATCCTCCTTTGCTTTGGATAACTCTCACTGAGCGTTTGTTCTCCTCTCCCCCCCTCTTGCACTGCATCAGATTTTTCTGGACCGGCGAGCACGCAAGAGCATTGACTAATGGCACGTTCGTCGTGTAAGAGATCGTCTTTAATATAAAACAGAAGTGGGAGATATGCGACAGCCTGCAAGGGATGTGTTCCGTCGTAGCATATGTTTTATTCCGGTTAGAACCAACTTTCGCACCTCGACCATCATCGGTTTTAGATCATCGACTGCACCTGTCTCCTTGAGCTGGCACTGAGCAATCTTCCGTGACATGTATAAAAACGACACCGAGACAAAGACCGTCTTATTCGGTGACCGGAGTGCTGCGCCCCACGTGATCCAGTCATTCGTCATGACGCGTGGTGAGGTAAAAGTGTCAGAAAGGAGCGATCTCAGAGGATGGGCCGCCGCATTGAGATACCTACTACATTTCTAACTCAAGCCATACAGATAACATGTCTAGATAGTATGCGTAAATTTAGTCTCATTCCTTTTGCAATATCATCATCAATCTTGAACCGCTTTGTCTTCTCGAAAGATTGCTGCTCTGAGCATCAGATCCTATATTTCATCATGAATACCCGGAACCTGGACGATATTGACGATGAAATCCCCGAACTTCTGGAGGCGCCTCAAGATGCTTTAGAGGCCACAGCGAACGAAAAGGGTGCTTCAATGCAAGAAGAAGACGTCAAGGAGGACGCAATGATTCCCATCACTCTTCTTACCGGCTTCTTGGGAAGTGGGAAAACGACTTTATTACAGTGAGTTCTCTACGCATTTCATCACAGGATGTCAATGAAATGGCAATCAATTTATTGACCATTGATTCACTGCTCATGCAAACAGGTACATCATGACTGCAAACCATGGCTATCGTGTGGCGGTTTGTATGAACGATTTCGGTGACACGACCGATATTGAGTCCACTGCGATGTCATTCAACTCCCCCTCCGACACACCATCGTCTTCTTCTACTTCCCCCTCCTCGCCAGCTGAACCAGCAACCAAGTTCTTATCCCTTCCCAATGGCTGTCTTTGCTGCTCCATCAAAGAACCAGGGATTGCTGCTATTGAGGATATGGTCACCAATACGGATCCAAAATCCCGACCGATCGATTGGGTCGTTGTGGAACTTACAGGTCTGGCCGACCCAGCCGAGATCGCAAGAAGCTTTTGGACAAACGAAGAGCAAGGCGGAAAACTTCGCCTAGACGGAGTCATTGGAGTAGTCGATAGCAAGAATCTTGCGAAACAGTTGGAGACGTCCGAAGACTTATCGCTAAGAAATCAGGCACAGCGTCAAATCGCAGCGAGCGACGTCATCTTACTGAACAAGGCTGATATCGTAAGCGCTGAGGAATCGGAGAACACAGAGAACCTCGTTCGGTCGATCAATTCGAGCGCGGTCCTCAAAAGAACGACACGATCGGTCGTACCAGACCTTGGTGAGCTCTTCCCGCTGGGTGTCTACTCGGGCGGAACAGGGAAAGCGCTGGAGTGGGCCACGTCTTCGAACTCACCGCACCACGAAGATACCTGTAATGGGGACGACTCATTTTCTCATACCCATAGCCATAGTCATGCGGCAGCGCTTTCGGACGTTCACACGATCAGCCTGGATGTACCAATACTATCATCAGAACAGAGGGAGAAAATTGAAGACTTTTTGCAAGTCATGCATTGGGAAGGGCGATTGCCGGGGACCCCATCGACAGCAAATGACGAAACATCAAGCGCAGAAGAGGACGTGTTTACTATTTTGCGCACTAAAGGACTGTTCATCGTCTCGACGACTCAGGAGAAGACGAATACAGCAAGTCATGGGCGGGTGGAGATTCTACAAGGCGTTCGCGATATCTTTGAACTCAAGTCGTTGGATCTTTCTTCTGGAACGGCGGCCGAACGTGATCAACTGAGAAATCTCACACGAGGGAAACTGGTGATTATTGGGAAAGGTCTGGGCGAGAAAGAGCAGTGGCAGATGAGTCTAGATGATGTATTGGCCTTATGATCATGACAATGCAAAGCAAGTGCTGCTACATGCCTCCCTAGCTGAGGTTCATGCCCATGTCCCAGAAACCAATCTCCAATCGTGTGCATGTCCTCCAAATCTCAGTAAGACGATTGAGCCGATCAGCCGAGGGAGGATCGGCGGCTATGCGGCGTTCGAGGTTATCTTATTTTTCAGAAATGGAGAAAGAAGGGTCAATTGTCAATCCAGACATCAGTAGACATTCACACTGCTTTCTCCACAAACGAGAAGAGAGGAGAACAGAACCAAATATAGAAAAAGACTCACCTATGCCAGCGTGAACGGCATCCTGGAACTCCTTCCCGTTGTAATCTTCCATCCACTTTCTGTACGGGTTACCTTCCAATTTGATCTCCCTACCCTCTTGCGCCTTCCGTGCGAGGTACAAGCCCACCTCGCCGTATCCAATAAGACAGCTCAAAACAGCCACCAAGAGGTCCAGACTATCACCTTGACTTCCAACGTCCATGATATACCTCGAGTAAGCCAGATTTGCTGGAGATTCGGTTGCGTTTTCGAGATCGCTCTTGGAGACGCCGAATGACTCGCAAAAGGAGACGTGCATTTCGCTTTCTCGAGTAACGTGGAGGGCGATTTTAGAGAAGGATTCAATCTCAACGAAAGAGGTCGCTTTGAACGCTCCGAGCGCATGGACTCGCGCGTCTGCAGAGTATGCAGAGAATGAAATCAGTTTTCCGGAACATCAACCCAAGCACACCGGAAAGAGGGACATCGAGGCGACTCACAATGCTTCAGGTAATGCCAATCCTGAATGATATAGTGCTTAAAGCATTCAACTGGCAATGTTCCAGACCCAAGTTGCAGAACAAACGGATGCCTGACGTACGCTCGCCATTCTTTCTTCGTCTCCCTGATCAGATGCGCGACGAATGGGTGGGGACTTGCGCTAGTCGCAGGAGCTAGCGCTCGTTGAATGGACATACACTGATGATTCACAGGTCCATGGCCCTTTCCTATTCCCGGGGCAGTGTAAATGGCTAACTGAATGTATCGGATAGATGCCTCAACAGCGAGGGGCAACGACAAGCCTTGGCCGAGATGCGTTGCGATTGCGGCCGAAAGGGTGCATCCCGTCCCATGGGTCGAGGAGGATCGGACTTCAGGAGCAACGAAGATCGACACCTCCTCATCCCCTGGGACATTGCGGTCGATGAGGACATCTACCACACAGCGTACGTCTGGGATCCCGATTGTTGAAGCTGTATCATTAGTCTTCGTTGAGCTTGACGTTATCCTCGTATGTGCCTGCAACACCTCGACAAAAGAGCTGTCTTCATCGTCGCCATTGATACCGTGCGCAGTGTCCGGAAGGATGTTCTGCAAGTCGACGAGTCTTGTCGTTCGACTTGAACTTGTTGCCAAAGTCGAGCTTGAATGCTGTACTTTGAGGAATTCCTGAACTTCTCTAATCGGCACTGGCATATGGCCACCTTTTACCAATATACCTCTTGCTCCGTTTTCTCCAGAAGCATCTTCATAACGGTTCAGCAAGTCTAAAATCCTCCGTCCAGCGTCGAGCATTGCTTGCAAGCTATCTATACGGATTTCATTTTCGTCCCCCGTCTGCACCTCTGGGCTTTCGTGACCACCTTGGAGTTTACGCAAGATGAGCTGAGTTTCCGGTACGTTTGGTGTGATTAGTCGCGCGAGCGGTAAGAGATTGAAACAGAGATCCCCGATAGCGTTGGCAGGAAGAAGCGCGTGATTTGAAGTTGAGATAGTCACAGGATCGACCACGATTGGCACCCGCTCCTTCCCAGCTACACCGTGTTTCCTTAGATTCTGCACGAGGGTTTTGATGATGGATGCTGAGGAGAGCATGCCTGTCTTGATAGCCTTGGGTGTGATATCCTGTAACAAGACATCTAGTTGTTTTTCAACGAATTCAGCCTCAAGTTCAAGGACACCTTGAACTCCTTGAGTATTTTGAGCTGTCAGACCAGTGAGGACAGACATGCCATAGCCAGAGAGTGCGGCGATGGTCTTAAGGTCCGCTTGGATACCTGCACCTCCTGAGGGATCCGAGCCGGCTATGGTGAGGATAGGCGGCTGAGTAAACATGTTGATGAGCTATGGGCGGAATTGTGCCCGTTCCCTTGTTACCTCGTTGTCGGCGACTCCCAGGAAGGGATGTTGGGTAAGTGGTAGAAAGGTCGATCGGTGTTTTGGAAGCAAGTCCGGTATCGTTTTCATTTGCTATATCTGAGGTCGCTAGCAGGATGCGGGAAACTAGCTGCTGATTCCACAATGGAATGTACTTGATCATTCGCACCACGACCTGTAAGAATTTGCCTTTTGCGGTCACGCACTTGGGACAACGAACGGTCAAGCTCAGCTCGTCATCATCCCGCCACGGAGGACGGACGGCCGCTCTGTCCGACCGCGCCGCGCGCGTGCTCCCTCTCATCGCGGAACCGAATGACTCGACGACTGCATTCCACGCTAACTTCTACCCATTTCGGGCGAATCGAATGCTCCCATCGTGCTCACGTCGTTGTCGTAAGACCAGGCGGAGAAGGTGACAGAGCCTCCGATTGGGAATCGACGAAAGTGACAAGATAGAGGGGACTAGCTCGGAGCCTACATAAACATTGCAGGCTACTCTAATCTTCCTTCTCATTCAGGACAACGGGCAACAATTGTTTCATCTCGGTCAGGAACATCAGACCTACACGACCGTGACGTTGAGAGCCATTGCCGAGGCGCCATGTCACCTGAGATGATGGACTCGTAGAAGCTTTCGCGTTTTGTCGTGGATCTATCTGTCTATTCCTGTATGCGTTATCGTCCAACCCTAGTCAGACGATATTCTGTCCGGCATTCTACTTATTTTGACCAATTGATCAGTTTTCTCTAAATGAGACCGCACTTTTTTACAGCTCGGAGAAGTACCTAAACCCAAAATGAGATGTTATCAATACCGACACGGTTCATTAGATCAGTCTCCATGCGACACCCAGTCAGGTAACCAGACAGAGGAAATGCAGAAGAGAATCAACTCACTCATCAATCTCCCATGCACCGGTCCAGTACTTAACCTGAGCTTTCAAGCCAGCAGACTGAGCTTCCTTTCGGATTCGCTCGTGCAGTTCCATGTCTTTTCGGACGAGGCAGAGGTCATTTCTGGTTGGAGTTGTGGGTAACAAGGTGAGTCAGTTGGAAAGGTCTTAGGGATAATGGTATAAACAAAAAAGGATCAGTAAGAAGAATGAGGAAAGCCAACTCACTCTCTCATCCTAATGAGCGGGCAGAAATCGTTTCCACCATCCCCGATATAAACGACCTTCTCCCACTCGTTCCAGCTTCCTTCTTTTCCGTCCTTTCCATTCTCTTTAATCCACTTCTCAAGTTCGTCACCTTTACACATATTGACGAGGCAACCGACTTGACAAGTGTGTTGAGGTGCGTCAGCGGGGATTCGTCGACCGACGATCAGTTTGTCGGACTCGTTGGCCTCAGTGGAGAAGTGGGCGGGGTTAGTGATTATCGTTTGGAAGAGGGAGTCGAGGCCGTGGTGCTGTGAGGGGCAAAGGCAACCGTATAGCCAGAGAGAGTCAGCTCAAAGCAGAACAAAAGAAAAACCATTTGGAATGCAAGAATTGGTCATAGTCCGACCGCCTATTTGTTGGTGGTAGCCATTTCAAAGTCGTCATCGATGATTCCTTCTCTGGGTGATGTCGGGAACACTCACCTTCAAGATCGTATCAATGTAAATTTCGTTCGAATTAGAGATACAAACAAACGTCGCATTCGGGTTTCGTTCTTTGAGGGACGTCACGGCTCGTTTCATGGCGGGGTGCTGTCGTTATGATCATCAATACGCGGGCAGAGGAAAGAAACAAAAAAAAAAAGTGGGCAGGGAAGAGTGAGAGAGATAGGTGTATAGTAGACATTCAGCAATGGGGGGAAAAATGAATGTTGGAAGTCTAGTGTCAGCCACGATATCGACAAGTGGTATCCAGGTGAGCACTTTGGACGAGTAATGATACCAGCCAGGTATCGACTATATGTCCATGACTCGCCCCTTCTCCCAATACACCCAGTAGCTTCCGCAAAAAGCAAAGAACACTCACAAGCGGCAACAATTTCAAACTTTCTTCAATATCCGTCCTAGTTTTCCCCTCCTCCCACAAATCAATCATACACTCAGCCACGACATCAGGTGTACATTGACTTCCACCGGCTTTGATAGTCTGCAACTTCCTCCTGAGACGCGTACTGAGAACCTCGAGAACGTATCGGTCGGTATCTTGGTCGACGAAGGACCAGTCGAAGTCAAAGACGATGAGCTGTTTAGGAGTAGACATGATTAATTGCTGTTAGGACTCCGGTTAAGGATGTGTAAAGGTGGACGTTGAATGAGGAAGCTGAACTAGCTACCAAGTCGGTTGATATGTTTATAAGCACTGCTTTTTGATACGATTCAACATCTAAACCCTATTGGCCTCACTGATTCTGTCTGGACAAGCGAACCAGAGAGAGAGAGCCTGTCGCACTTTACCTTTTGGGGACTCTGTATCGCGCCCAACACCACGTGTTTCAATCAGTCAAAAGTCAGGCGGGACAGGACAGGAGGTAAGTTTACAAAAGTCGCGTTCGGGATAGGATGGATGTTCGGGCGGGAAATCATCCGAGTCAAACCAAAAATGGGATCGAGACTGTTCCGCGGACATGATATCATACTTCTATATCCGCAGCATCAGAATTCCCCATCCCAAAATGCCCAGGAGATCTGGGTCTGATTCCTCATCCAGCCATCGGCATCCAGAGCGTCCGAGCTTTGCCGCTCAGAGTAGGCTCCCAAAAAAAAAAAGGTGCACAACCTGACTTGTCCAACGATAAAATTAATACAATTCCAATGAAGATGAGCCTGGCAAGATTTCTGAGCAATCATTCATATCCGGTCACTTGAATAGGACCTGTTTCCAACCCACAAACAAACCACACAAGGCAAGCACATCGGCTCCGCTCGAACAATAGCAAGCAAACTTACGTTCACAGGTCTTTCGGCGACAGTAAATCATGGTCAGCCTCGGTCTTCTTCCTTTGACCTGTCTGAGGTCCTCCGGTCTTGGACTAGCACTCGGTCGAAAGTCCATTTCGGAACACTCCCCGGTCTGTATATCAGGTTAGTCAGTCTAACGTATGCGCCGCATCAAGATTTAATCGTGCACGTTCATTCGACTTACCACACCTTCCCCTTTGCTCCCCTTACCTTTCCAGCTCTTCATAAACGGTCGATCGTCACCGCCCCGATAAGAGACGAAACAGTCGAACTAGCATATGATCTAACAGAACCGAGTTCAGAACGAGTAGCAGCCAATCCCGAGAGTGAGGGTCAAGTGTTGGTCATCTGTCATGGTCTTTTGTGAGTTCATCTTCGTTGAATTCCTTGTGAATAGGCGGTGGAAGGACGAGGCAGCTAGGGGAACCTGGGCGGAGAAGGTAGTTATTGTATAACGCATATGAAAAGGGTCACGATGGTTGCTCAAGATCGCAGCAGGACGCGGTGCTGGCACATACACCTTGTGCAAGACATCGCGGTAGGCATATACACCCACCCGAAGATCACCTACTAATCAGTCTCATTTAATTCATTCCTGCATCATCTCCTCGAACGGTATACAGTGGCTCAAAACAGAATTGGAGATCTTTGTCAAAGACTTTTGCTAGTAGACTTGGGATGCCGGTGTATACTCTTGTAAGTATCTGATTATTGCACGCATTTTGGATTTGGGGTGCAAACACCAGCGGTCTGATTCGTCTCATCTTACCTCTGATCGCAACAGGACCTTCGAAATCACGGTCACTCCCCCCATGCTCGTCCGCACGACTACACTCATATGGCTGCAGATGTCGCACGACTGATGGAAGAACATATCCCAGGCAAGAAAATCAACTTGATGGGACATTCCATGTTCGTCGACCTCTTTTTCCCCTCGTCACTGTTTCTTTACGGCCCTCCGTTGGAGATCCCAACAGAGCGATCGTGGTTTTGGCTTCACACACACCTCGAGAGTTTTGTCCGCTAACAAGCTTTCATCCTGCGGTATTCGGTTGCAGGGGTGGCAAAGTTGTCATGACGGTCGCACTGAATCCAGATTGGAATCAACCATTACGAACCTTAATCAGCGCAGATATGGCTGCTTTTCGAGGCAAGATTTCCAAAGAGTGAGCTTTCGTTAAACTATTTCTTCACTTAGTCAGCATATGGGCACCAAGTCCCTCACGACAATAACTGATCATTCACTCTCTTCGGACGTGCTCAGATTCCAAGATTATACAGTCGGTATGAAAGAAGTACAAGATGCAGGCGTCAAGACCAAATCCGAAGCTGACAAGATCTTGGCTAATTACGAGAAAGTGAGTTCCCTCGACTACTTGGATCACACGGTCGGTAGACGTAATGCAAGGATACTAATAGCCGTTGCCCTTTGCCAACTACTTCCGACAGTCTCTCCCAACTCGTCAATTTCTTCTGACAAACAGCATGACCGACCCCTTAACAAAACACATAACCTTCCGAATCCCACTCGACATTCTAAGCGACAACATTTCCGCCATCGGCGACTTCCCATACGACCTCGGTTCATCCTCTTGGGATGGTCCCGCACTGTTCGTTAAAGGTGAACATAGCAAATACATTAATCATAAAAATATTCCGAACTGCAAACAATTTTTCCCAAACATGACGTTGGAGAAATTGGATGCGGGTCATTGGGTGCATGCGGAGAGACCGGCGGAGTACGTGGACATGGTGTCCAAGTTTATCAAGGAAGCAAAATGATAACACGGTGAAAACAAAAGATGAACATGATCATTGATGGGTAACACAGTATGCATATATACACGTTACACAACTTGCGTTCGGAACTCAGAAATGAACGACTATCCAAGCATTCAACCACTCGTTCAGAAGCCACTGTAGCAGCTGTGGAAGCATCGATTCTACTGCATTGACACGGAAACGCAATTGATCTTCTTGCAAAATTGGATGAAGCTCACCGGGACGGTCGTTGCTACTCTGGAGGCCACTTGGACGGAGCCAAAGAAGGTTGGTCGGATCGACAATTATTGGCTTTTATAATCGCATGTTCGGGTATAAAACAACAGCGGACATCCTTTGAGACCAACCGACTCCTATATCGGTCCAATGCAGATAAGATGCAGGGTAAAGCAGGTACTGCCCGATTTTTCATTCATTTACTTAATTTGATGCATTCCCTGGTGCTTCCTTGACAAACACCCCCCTTTACTTCTCCTCCTCTTGGAAACCCTGAGGATGGCTCGATTGCCATCTCCACAGATCGTCGCACATCTCCTCCAAAGTCTTCGTCGCGGTCCAGCCAAGCTCCTTCTTTGCAAGTGTCGGGTCAGCCGTCAAATCTGGGACGTCACCAGCTCTGGATGAGGAAGTGAGAGAGCAGGAGCGTGGGCAAGGAGAACAAAGTTAGAATTAATGCAACCACAGGAAGAGTTCCCGCGACCGGGCATTTGGATGTTCAATTCCTTCCTAACTCACCTTCGGCCCACGATCTCGTACTGGAAATCGTGTCCAGTCGCCTTCTTCATAGCCTCAATCATCTGTAAGACCGAGAACGCTCGACCTGTACCCAAGTTGAACGCTCGGTAATGTCCCTTGTCACCACACTCCTCGTAGATCTTTCCAGCCCGAATCGCGTCGAGCGCCTTGACGTGGCCGTAAGCAAGATCACAGACGTGCATGTAATCTCTCAGACAGGTTCCGTCGGGAGTGGGGAAGTCGTCACCGAAAACTTTGAGACCCTTGACACGACCGATGGCGATCGCGCTGAGAAGGGGAAGAAGGTTGTTCGGTCGGCCCTGGGGGTCCTCTCCGATCTTTCCACTTGGGTGGGCGCCAGCCGGGCTAACATGTAGCAAAGTAAAGATAGCGATCAGTTTCCTGTTCGTTGACACAATAAAGAGGGCCGATTGCAACGAGAGGCAAGGAAGCATCCCAGGAAAATTGATCTTGGACCACTCACTTGAAGTATCGCAACGTGCAAACGTTCAAATTTTTGTCGGCCTTCGCGACATCCATCAAGATCTCCTCGCAGTACACCTTAGTCCTTGCGTAAGCGCTCTCGGTCCTAAACGCCGCCGTCTCGGGGATCGGGGTCTTATCGGGTTCACCATACACGGTCGCTGAAGATGAGTAAACAAAGTTGGTAACGCCATGGTTTTTCATAGCTTGGAGAAGGTTCAAAGTGGCGGTGACGTTGTTTTGGTAGTACTCGAGAGGTTTTTCACCGGACTCGCCGACGGCCTTCCAGGCCTGCATTTAACAAGATCAGACATGAGGGGTGGTTAGTGGTGATGAGTATGACTGGTGCAAGCTTCATTGACTGGCACGGCGCGCAGCGCTCAGAGGAAACAATTACTCACAGCCAAATGAATGACACCTGCCAAACCACCCTTCTTCTCATACTCGGCAAACATGGCATCAAGAGCCTTTGTGTCGAGGAGGTCAATAGTGTGGAGCTCGACCAAATCGGTGTTGGGAGGGAACTTGGCTTCGATACTAGAAATATGGACAGGCAATTTTCCCAATCAAAGCGAAAAAGAACGTGCTAGATGTCAGTCCTTGACCGTTGACGTTTTTGAGGTAATCTAGTAATTATTCTGAGCAGGACTGATCACTCACTCTTCTTCCCCTTTCGCGATCTCCAAGACATTCCTAATGCATAGCTCCGCTTTCGAGTTATGTCCGTTGTCAAGCACAACGGGGAGGTAACCTGCTTTGAGGAGCTCGAGAACGACGTGGGAGCCGATGTAGCCAGCGCCACCAGTGAGGAGAACACGCTGTTTTCGTTCGGGCGAAGCGAAGAGATATGAAGTAGGTTAAGTTGATAGGTTGTGAAAGAATGGGCGGGACGTCAAGGAAGATCAAATCAGCAAGGTTGTTCTTCATTCCTCTAATCGATCTTTCTCTTCCTCTCGCTTCTTCTTTTGCATATCTCAGCTTGCTCCTTTCGATTACCGTTCTGCCTCCCCGCCCTCGCCCTCTGACTCCTTCCAGCCCTGCCCCCCCCCCCCCCCCCCACCCCTCTTCCCCTACCTGGCCGAGTGTCGCATGAACAGCCTTCCTTCGTCCTTCATCCGCCTTTAATCTACTATCTCTCCCGGGTCCATGTTCCATTTCGTCTCAATTCCCTTTCTCCTCCCACTCCTCCTACCGAAGCTCTCTTGCGGTCTCATTTCGCCTCCATCCGTTTGAGAAAAAGCAACTCACCTTGATCGCCTTCTGGTCCTGGGATGTAGATGCTGAGGATGCCATGTTTGTTTAGATCTCGGTGTTTTTTTGTTTTGTTTTGTGTTGGTTATTGTTTAGGTTTTGATTATTTTGTTTATTTGCTTTGTTTTGTTTCGTTCCACTCCCTGCTTATGTGAGCCATGTCCAAGTTTGGGATCCTGTTCTGAATGGGGTTTTTGTTTTTTGTTTTCTCCAGTATAAGTAATGTCGAGTTGATGAGATGAGATGGAATGCAATAGCCTCGCGTCTACTCATTCTTCCGTTGACGTTCACGTTTTCGTCCGTCGTCGTCGTCGTCGTCGTCACCCAAAACAAAGAAATGGGAAACGTCGGACTAGCTGCTGCGGGGAGGTCATTCAAGTCCTCTCTTGTTCCGCCGGTAGCCCCCCAAAACCCCTCTTCCCACGCGCCTTCACGTGCGTGGGCGCTCCTTCCCTCCCCCGTCCCCCCTTCCCCT
>JANGFI010001825.1:0-35004 GCA_025758705.1 Goffeauzyma gilvescens | reverse complement strand
TCGCCCCTCCCCCTCCCCCTCCCCCTCCCCCTTCCTTCCCGATGCCAGCCCGATGGAATCTGGAAAGAGCCAGCATATTAAAAGGTCCCTCCGCGGAAGCATAGTTGTTCTATCGCCATTTATTCCCCCTTCATTGAAATGGATCAACCTCAAAGGGGGGGAACGTCATTTGAGCGCGACTGATCCGTGGAAGGTACCTGTTATTGGGAAATTCGGAAGTTCGATAGACGGATGCATGGATGGATGGAGGGAAAGGCATACACGATGTTGGGTTATCTGGAGGATGATGCAAAACATAACATTCGAATTGGAATTGGAATTGTGGTTGAAAGAATACTACAGTACGATAGGGAGACTATCTAGAATTTGATTATCGATACCAAGCTACCAGTGACCGTACCGTACCGTAATTGCTGATGGAAGCTTGATGTACAAGAACTTGGTTCAGTCGATTGCCGAACAATCGCTACCTTATTATGCCAATCCAGTTGAAAGAATAAACGCAAACACGCCACTCTCCAGTCTCTTCAGGCTACGATACCAACTTCTCTTTCTCTCAAGAAATAGATAATAACACTCTCCAATCAACCGTCTAAGCCGCAGCTACTCAACGAACATATCAGACCATCCCCACCCTTTTTCCTTTCCTTCCTCTACTAAATACAATAAATATACGACAACATCCATCTCTCCCGATACTTGATAGACGTATTTCAGTCAGATTTTCGACTTCGATCAAATACAAAGCACCGCACCAAAACAAATACTACCCATCGAAACATCGAGGACGGCGTTGGCTACACAATTTTGATCACGAACACCTACACCTAGATTTGAACTTACACCTACACCTGTACCTACACGTACATAACACCTGACAGCATTGCGAACTTATTCATCCATTCATAACTCGCAATGTCCAACTCGACTCTCAAAGGTAGTCGATCTGTCAAGGGTACGAATCCGCAAGTGAGTTTCATAGTTCCTTCAGTTTCTCCCATTTTTCGGATGTCCCCCGACAAAATAAGCGGGCAAGGAAAGATATACCGAGATAACAAACACGTATCCTTTCCGGTGTGGCACACAGGGTGTTATGGAGGGCTGACATTATCTTGCTTGCGTTCTCCACTCTTCCCCCCCCCCCCTCCTTGTCTGTTTCGGAATTACTACTGTTGCCGTAAACTACACGACACATACAGTTCTTGATCGAGAGCGTCCTCAGAAATAGGATCTATCTGTCCTCGTACTGGAAAGAAGAATGTTTTGCACTGAATGGTGAGTGGACTCGAGTCTCAAGCGACTGGATGGCGGCCTGTGGAGAAGTTACAGGCGGCGTTGTCGTCTGGAGCAGTCATATTTCGTTCTCTCGGGATACACTTGACTGAGACTAATGCGTAATTTCTTTCCTTCGTTCCTTTTTATGTTCTTCTTCGGCATTCCATACAATCGTTTTCCTCCCCTAACCAGCTGCCACGATCTGCGACAAAGCTGTCGAACTCCACCACATCGGTGGTGTCCATGGTGCGAACTTGCACCCAACTAACTTCCTCGCTCTGCTTTTGAAGCTTTTACAACTGCAACCGGATGAGGAAGTCGTTTTAGAGTATATAAGAGCTGGGAGTGAGGACTTCAAGTAAGTCGATAGGACCTGCTCCGTTTTTACCCTTCTTTTGCCTCCCCCGTCCTCTTCGACTGTCACTCTGGGAATCAACGCATAAGGAAAAGGAAAAGTAGCTGACTCCTCCTCATTTGTTGGCTTGGCTCGCCCTTGACAGATACCTGAAAGCTCTTGGTTTATTCTACGTTCGACTCGTCTTCGATTCAATACGCGTTTATGAGATCTTGGAACCGCATTTGAAGGATTATCGAAAGTTACGAATGAGGGATACTGGTGCGTGATCATCATTACCTTGGAGCTGCCGGACATAGTCGGTTTGGCTCTTCGAGACTGTCGAACTGACATGGAGTTCTCTTATCACTGCCTTGTTCTATTTGTTGTTATGCTACATCAGCCGGATATCACCTCACCTACATGGACGAATTCGTGGATCACTTGCTGAAAGATGAGCGATATTGTGATATCATCTTACCGAGGTTGACGAAGAGGTCTGTTCTGGAAGAAACCGAAGGTTTAAAGCCTAGGAAGTCGTTGTTGGTGCGTGCTGCTTGCTTTTTTTCTTACCTTCTTTCTTTATCTTTTCTTTGTTTTCTTCTTCCTTTGGCATTGTCATAGTGTTCATGAGAAAAAGAAGTACAACGAACAAGAGGGAGAGGGAGCTGATCTGACCTAATCTGCATTGCGCATGCGTTTTCCTTCACCTTCACTTCGATATCTACCAGGAGGCCGCAATGAACGGTGAAGATCTCAACATGAATGACGATGAAGACAGGGATTACGTATCTTCACCACCACATAAACGTGCTCGATCTCGATCGCTTTCACCTTCAGATGACGAAGACGACGATGAGAGAAGACCAAGATTCCGTTCACGTTCACTAAGCCGTACACCGTCTGATATGTATGGAAGTGAAGGAGATGGAAATGGAGGTCCCGGGTATCGGTCAAGAACACCGTCGATATCACCCGATAGAGAGGGTGGAAGAGAAAGAAGGAAAGGGTCGAGGAGTCCAAGTAAAGGTGCGGATGGGGATGATCGAGATGAAGGAGGAAGATATGTATCCAGATCACCGAGTAGGAGTCCGGATCGAGAATAAGGGATTCGACAGAGTGTTGTAAATTGTAAAATAATCACTTGCATGAACAGCAGCTGCTTGCACCCCACAACTCGCCCTGCCATCCAGCCAACCCAACCCGTCTCCCGATTACAAATGCGGAGGGGGGTCACGTGATGCAGTTTTGCCAACCGGGTTCGCGACCCAGATCTCGCCAATGCAGGTCTCTCTCGCGTTCCCCGATCGACTATCGCCCATCGGAGATCTCACATTCGCGCCCTCTTCCTTCTGTCCCTGCTCTTCGTAGTCTCTCCACAGAATCATGAGAAAACAAGAGTGATATTGAAAGAAAGAGAATAGATGGTGATAATTGTAAAGAGCTAAACAGACCAGGTCACAACAAACATCATTTCAGACATACCCTCTATCATCCTCTCATCCTCTTATCCAGCCTTAACAGTCATGTGAGTCCGACATCGTGCTTGGATTCGGTCAGTAAAGAGGTCAAATCCCGTGGGCAGTATTCGAAAGGTGAAACCTTCTGAGCCGTCTGATTGGTCTTTGTGACATGGAGACATTGTAGGACAGAGAGGAGAAAATTGTGAAGCTGAATCGAAGCGACCGTCGGGAAGTAGAGGAGACGAACTGGAAAGATTGCTAATCCGTATTATCTTATCATCGTTTTCCTCTCTCTATTCGATTGACTGCCAATCTCATCATACTATTGTCTTGGCTGCACAATAACTTCGAATCACTGCACAGCCTTACCTCCCCCGCACATTCACGCATGCGAGTCCCAGCCACACTCCTTTCCTCGATCATTCATCGTCGTCCTACGACCATACCCATCCAAGTTCAGGCCAGGCTCTCAAGCCGTACGTTTACGATAGGTTCCTATCTCTCTTCCCAGGCGCAACAGGGAAATAACATCGCGTCAAGGATGCCGTCTGACGTCCAGAATGAGGTTGAGGGCTTGATTAAGGAGAACTTCGTGATGGTCTTCTCAAAGTCGCACTGTCCCGTGAGTGCCTTCCCTCTGTTCTCCTCATTTTTGAAAACCATTCAAGAGTACTGCAGTGTAAATCTTGGCCTGTCTTCTGAAATGAAACTGGGGGTGGTCTCGATGATCACGGCCATTCGGGGTGGCTCTATCCTTACCTACTCACGATGCTGACAATCCTCTTCCTCCTCCTCCCCCTCAACCCTCGTTGACGCTCCCCACTCCGCCATACACCTACAATCATCAGTACTGCTCCGCCACCAAACAACTCTTCTCCCAGACTCCTTTAGACGCCGGCAAATCATACAAAGTCATCGAACTCGATCAGAGGGATGATGGATCCCTTATCCAGCAATACATCGCCAAGACCCACGGTCAGAGGACGGTCCCGCAGATCTTCATCAACGGGGTGAGTCTTGCCGCTTTCTCATGTCTCTCCTCCCATTTCCCAGTTTTATTGCTCTAAGTCGAGTACAATGACACTGACTTGGTCCTCTTCCTCCACGATCGCCTCACTACAGGAATTCATCGGTGGTAACTCCGACGTTCAGGGTCTCAAGGGTAAAGCATTGAATGCCAAGCTCAAGGCGGCTGCCAAGTAAATTTCCCAATCGCAGAAATCAAGGAAGGCAGTGATACCGTCATATTCACGCTGAGATGAACAAGGCTCTGGCGTGTGTTTTCCAACCTGGACAATCTAACCGACAACAGCTACATAAGCTATAGACGATGCATGATAGATGAGAACGTGCATGCCCTTTAATGATAAATGATGATAGCATTTTTTCGTATCACTAAACTTGGTCGTTATCAATAACAGTCACGAGATAACAATAAAACCTGTCAAATAAGATAGAGTATCAAAGTATTCCGACCTTGCAGCATGATCTGGTCAAACCGAACGCCACCAGTTGACAGGTCCGTGAAAAATCGAATTCGCCCCATGACATCATGTCGCGTCAAGAAAACGGGTTTGGCGGGCGAAGTCATCGTCGGCTAATGGAGGGAGGCTTTTGAGGGCAGGCGCGGGCTATTCACAATCCCTAGACAGCAACAATCATTCCTCCTCATCATCGGGCGTTGGTTGACTCTGGTAGGTCAACGATTAATACATAAATGTTCTCAAGGTTCCAGAATTTATCCAGAGGACATGATCAGCTCAGAAATACAGAATACAACATCCAAGGCAAAAGTGAACAGACTAGGAAACCCCATCAACAACTATTCAACATGTCTTCCTCCACGACCAATGTCTCGACCTACAGGTTCAATCACACCATGATCAGAGTCAAGGATAAAGATGCCTCTCTCCGATTTTACTGTGACATCCTCGGGATGGAACAGATCGATACGCATGAAGGTGGAGATTTCGTGAGTCCAGTGGCGCGTTTTTGATGACAATAAAAGAAGAAGAAGAATTCGGCATTTGATGTGTCGGATGAGAGGTTCGGGTGCATGCAGATTTCGTGTTCCAGTCAGAGGCGATGATTGGGGGTCGATGAATTCCAGACCAACATAGAGGAATCCTCGAGTTCTCTGCTCATTCGAACGACCCCCCCCCCCTTGTCTCGGGGTCAGCGAGTTCATACCGAGAAGTAACCAGATGGACGAAGAAATTGGTTATCAATGCCCCTGAACGTGTGCACAGGCAACCGAAGAGCTGACTCTGCCCCTCCTGCTGATATATCTCTGACTAAACCACCCTCTCCTGCAGACTCTCTTCTTCCTCGCCTACCCTGAGCCGGGAACCAATTTGACGGCAGAGCAGAAGAAGGAGCGAAGGGCTGGACGAGAAGGTGAGTTTGATCGATCGTTTCGGTTTTCTGCGATGATCTCTCATTCAGGTGACGTCGCTAAAGTCATCTCTGTTTTAATATCTCAACGTGCTGCGAACCCCTTCGCTCGTTGACTTCAACTTCAACCACCGCTCTTGGTACCCCCTCCTCTCCTTCGCGCTACCCACCCTTTCATTCAAAAGCGATCCTCGAGCTCACCTACAACCACGGCTCCGAGAAAGACAGCTCTGTCGTCTACAAATCCGGGAACGAGCCTGAACACAAGGGTTTCGGCCACACCTGTATCAGTGTCGACGACCTCGATGCGGCTTGCAAGCGATTTACAGAGATGGGAGTAAAGTTCAAAAAGAGACCTGAGGATGGAAAGATGAGGAACATTGCGTTCATCTTGGATCCCGATGGGTGAGTCGAGCTTCCATTCTTCACTTTCATCCCGTGATGAGCATACATGGAACCGCGAAGAGGAGAGGGGTTGTGCAAATGAGACGAGGACTGGAGAGTTTCGTAGGCACGAAGAAGAAGTGGGGAGGGGCGGGCAAAAATTCCTGCATGCAAGGATTCGCGTCAGTGCTTGTCTTGTCGTTCAATGAATTGACACCTCGTTTGTTCTGTATTTGCAGATACTGGGTCGAGATCATTGCTCACGGCAACAAGGCTTGAATCCTTTGCCCCAAGTTGTAAGTTGCAGAGGTCAGGGAACCATGCGGAACAAAGAATAATTTGCGCCAAGTTGTAAGTTGCAGAGGTCAGGGAACCATGCGGAACAAAGAATAATGAAAGGTCGTATACCACGGTCGTTCCTCAGATGTGATAGAAACCTATTTATTCGCTACGATCGCATCGCTACGGATTGTGAAGGAATTGCGACAATCTAGTTACAAATAGTCGAACCCTGGATGAAATGAAATACATAGCTCAACCGTATAAGGCCTCGCTTTATGTGAACGACCTGGCTCAACTCTCCGAAAGGAAACCTTGCGGGGTGGTTCTCGCTTGTTGTATTCCTCGACATTGGTATTTCAGATCGGTATGCACGGAAGTTCTCGTTATTACACAGAGCTGGCTCACTCTGGTGAGCCACTTGTTAGACCCTGAGTTTTGAAGGAAGCCTACAAGATCTAATGTGGGCTGCGTGCAACGCTCATCGTTTACCGGGAATGGATTACACATTTGGATGCAGACACACCTTCATTGTCATGCCATCAACATTCTTAAATTCACTCTGCATCCATCGTGTTGCACTTATTTTCGGTTTGGTTGCCTATTATCTGCATGCTCCGAGGGGTAAGGGAACACCAGCCTTTAGAAGCAAACTGAATTGGGGAGCTATCTCATTGGGAATAAGATCATCATCATGGATATCATTAACGTGGAATGATACGGATACAGTACAACGAGGGAGACTGCCATCGACCGAGATGGGGTAAAGAAAAAGAACGTGAATCGTGACAAGAAAGGAAAGGAAAGTGTTGGCGATGATGTGTGCTTCTAGCAAAGTGGGCACATTGGCGTATATAACCCAACACCTTTTTTAAGCAACGTTGCAGTAATCGGTGGAGAATAACGCCGGATCGGGGTTTCCGGCCCAGATCGGGAAGTTGTGGGGGTTACCACCAGCACCGAAGACAGCAAAGTTGAGCACGAACGAGCACACCTGGGTTCCACCGTCGAGAGCGGAGGCGAGCAAGTAGTTGTACTTTGTGAACGATCGGGGGTACTTTCTTCGCCACCAGAACTGTGAGGCGATACCCATGACCATGGCCGGGAATACGGAAGCATTGATACCGACGGACATGTAGCAACAGTATTGAGTGATCATGGCGGTGTGAATTTTGTTGAGTCCGAGTCGGGGGAAGAATCGGTGAGCGATGTAGAACGGGATGGGAATGGCTAGTCCGATACCAAGAGCTGCCGGAACGAGCCAGTAGGTCTTACCGGCGGAGTACATCTCGGGAGCAAGAGCACCCCAGGTGATAGCGTTCGAGTTGTAAGACTGAGCGTTCTGACCTGACCAGAGACGGGTACCGGCGATCGAGAGGAGAGCGGGTCGTTGAGCGTCGATGATGGATAACATCATGACATAGTTAAGAACAGCACCGACAATCGTTCCGACCATCTGGGAGCAGAAGATGACCCTGGGGGGGACCTTGCAGTAAATACCAAGTTTGAGATCGGCAAGCAACGCGATGGCCTGAACTTGAACGTTGTTTCCAAGCATGGCGGCGTACATGTTGGCCACCGGGTTTCCCTTGATGATGAATCCAGCCAGCATCTGGTAGAGACCAGTACCTCCAGAAACGAATTGAGTGAAACCGAGGATGGCTGCCAAGAATCCGTATGCGATGGTGAAAATGAATCCGAGGACGGCACAGACCAAGATCATCCACCAGGGGAGACCGGACTTGCCAGCGTAAGCGGTGGAAATAGCCATAGCGAGTGCGGCAATGAGGACAAAGTGATACCACCAGTTAGGTACGGGCTTATAGTTTCGTTTCTGAACAAGGTAGTGCTCGTCTTGGATATCGGAGTCGTCTTCATCGACGAAACCAAAGAGCATGACCCGCCAACCGCTGGTGAATCGTCTCTTCAATCGATGGAGTTCAAGACCAGCCAATGCCGGCTTGATGTCGTTCCAGTTGAAGAGTGCGACGTGAACGAGGGCGGCACCAATGGAGAGGTTATCGACGACCAAGAAGAGGGCGTTGGTTGCAGAGAAGTAGGCGGGGCCTACGGCCTCGTACTTTGCGGGATCGAATCGGGAGTCGGTCAAAATCAGCGTCTGGTCGTACTGGTTTCCATCCCCGTCGAAGATCGCCTGGGACATGAAGGGGAAGTTTTGACCATTCCAGGCACTCGGGAGGTAGTAGACGCAAGCCATGGCGATGTAGGTGATGATGATTCCGACATCGATGTTGAGCTGGGCTTCGAGCGGAGTGTACATGTTGTGAGAAGTGATCAAGTTCCAATCGAAGCACCAGGAGAAGAAACCCATGCCCTCGTTGTTGGAACCTCCACCGAAAACGTTTCGGATGACGGTAGACTGCTTGTTTCGGGTGGCGAGACAGACGATGGAGACAGCGGTAAGGACGGGGAAAATCCACTGAGGGAAGATTTCGTACAAGAAAATGCAACCGAAAACGGTCCAGAAGATCTTGGTTCGCTTCGACCCAATACCACCGTCGAAGTGGAGCGCTTGGAAAGTGTTTGCGGTCGCAAGCTTGGCTGGCCAGAGACAGATTGATCGGAAGACACAAATCTCCTGGAGGACACCGGCGAAACCGTATCCAAGAAGCTGAGAACCGAGCAGAGTGAAGATGGCGACACCACCGTTCATCTTGTTGTTGTAGAACAAGTCCTGGACGGAGATGACCTGGATAGCGATGGCAGAAGAAGCAGCGGTAGAAGCCATAACAAGAATAGCGGTGTGCTCCTTGATGTTGAAAGGTCCCGGGTTGATCCATTTGAAGATGCCTCGCGAAGGCAGGAACTTGGCCATGGCTTGACCGAAGAAGTAGGTGATAATGAGCAAGAAGTTCTGAGAGACGGAGATGGTTTGCGGCTTGAAGTAGTAGATCTGGGCGAGGACGGCACCGAATGCTCCGAAACCGATACCGAGGAAGATCATTCGGAAAGTGACGGCTGGAAGGGTAGGGTCATCGTGGATGGACAAAACCTAGAGAAGACGAAAGATTGAAGTTAGTACTCTGGTAAGGATACATCAGATGGTGCCGCCCCTAAGTGGCGAGCGAAAACTAACCTTTCGAGCGACTTCCTCGTTGGAATTGATAGCATAGTCCTCCTTGGTGGCGGTACCATTCTGGATCCTCAGTTCCATCTCCTCGACATCTCGAAGATGTTGATCATCGGTGAGAGCGTGCACCTGGGCATCCGGTCCAGAGGCGGCGGAACCCTTTTCGACGTCAAACTTTTCATCATATGGCACTTCCTGTGCCGGCGTGTCCACAGACAAGATGTCCTTGCGGTCGTCCATGTTGGGTAGGCGTAGGGTGCGACGGCTTGGGTCGCAAGGGATTTGTTAGGCTTCGGTTTGAAGCTGAAAAAACCTTGCGGCGCATTGGCGGACGGGCAAGGTCGAGGAGACCCGCCTCTTGGATATATATATACATGTCTAATTGTGACTCGAAGCAAGACCGGTACAGCGGTGGGGCCAGTCTTCTTCCGAGATTCACCTATTGGCCCGAATTTTGTTTATCTCACCCGATGGCTCCTTCCCTTTGGTCTTGTGACAGGACTCAGTCGCCGGTCTCCGCCTGCTGTAGGTGCACAGACAGGGGATAAGATACCCCGGTTGGTTGCACATGGTCGCTTCTCCCCCGCCCTTTCCATCTGCGTTCGAGATAGAGGCAGATCCGAGGTTCAAGGATATCTCCAGCTACCAGAAATGTAGTGAATCTGCGCCAATGGACAGTGAAAGGATACGGATCCAAGAAAAGTGGTGGCGTTCGAGCAGACGAGTGAAATTGAGTGCAGGACCTGAAGGGGGGGGGTCCCGCACGGTTAAGGTGCCAATGTCAGATGCAGCAGAGTGCCTGAGATAGGTGCGATGAGATTGTTATCATGGAAATAGAAAGGGAAGCACATGCTACACCGCCAGCCAGGGGGGGAGGGGAGGGGGGGGGGGGGGGGGGTTCATCTGTCCGCATGCTACCCTCATGTTACCCCTCCCGCTTCGGTTCGCCACCCAACTTACCTCCACCCTCTCTGTTCTTTCCCAAGGCCTAAGCGCTAATAAGACGGCGTAACACCGGTCGGAGCGTTTAGGACGCGACGGGGGAATTTTCCCTCGAGCGCAAGAGAATGACTGGGGCAAATTGACTGGTTTCATTTGTGTTTCGGTTATTTGACGAGAGCGGGATTTAATTGGTTCCAAGCGTCTAAGCGGGTTCTGAACCCGGTTGTTTTTTCTTCCTCTGCAAAGGAGAATTTTGCTTGAAGGAGCAGGGATCGAAACAACGATTCGTGGTTATTTATGGAGCATCGCCAGAGGCCGAAGGCGAAGGTTTCCACCTCCCAGAAGCGACCAAATCGCAATGAAAGCGAGGTCGAGCTTCGAGGACAACCTTCGTTTCCTATCCGTGAGGATGTGTCCAATTGTACCGGTAGTGTTACATGAATCTGTCCGGTGTCAAAGTCGATGTTACCATATTTTCCTTGCTCAAACATTGCCACCTTCGCCATGCAAATTCATTCATCAAAATCGTGAGGATGTAGACATCTCATGCTTTTTCATTAGTGCCAAGATAACACTAGCAGATCTTCGGACTGAGCCGATGATGTCCACATGATGTCCTATATTCTGGGTAACATGTGGTTCCTCTACAGATTCCCGCCGATCTCCCTTTGACCGTGAAGAGGGGAAGGAACATTCCCCCTGTCACACGGTTGGAGCGGGCTCAGGCCAAAACTTTAACCCTTGTCTCGCGCCTTTTTTAAGCGCACGCGCCACGCATGGCTTTTTCTTCCGCTCGCACCTCAGCCAATATGCGGGGAGTTTCAGCATGTCGCCCTGCCGAGCATCGGGTGCTGCGTGCCGAGATGTCAGTGGTCCGGTTGGGGCTTCAGGGTTTCAAGCTAACATTTTGCCAAGCACTCTCTATGCTTTCTACCACCGCCTCCGTCTTTGGTGTACCCCGTTTGTCTTACAAATATCACTTCCCCGCCTCGAGATAGGACTGGCGCTTGAGACAATTGTACAACACGGTGAACCCTTCTGTTCTCCTCCGATACCCTCTTCTGGTAATCTGGTGGAGAATAAGTTGGCTCCGACAACAATTTCACGGCGTGAAACCACTCGAAGCGAACAAAACGATCGGACGGCCGGTCCGTCAAGTTCAATTTAGGTAATTTAGGTTGAGGTGGGACAGGAGATAGCCTGAACAGTCTACACCCAACCAACGGCAGCGTTATACGTATCCTGTCTGCGGGCCGGAAGTAATGGGAAGAACCTGTCAATATGGGCGAACTCATCTTGTCTAGTTTCGATTCGGTGTACAGTACTTCTTGGATTGATACTCCACATTTCGGGGTAGATGTCGGGTCGGGTCGGGTCGAAGAGTGTGAGTTCGCGGTTTCGGTTCGCATTTGCATACAGAACAGATCTGAGAGCCTGGAAGACGATCATCGTGTGTAAAGGAATAGCTTCTACAAGATACACAGCACTCATTCAAGAGGAATGGTGAAACATGTGCAACGGCAAGCAAAAATGACAAGCGAAGGGGAAAGGCGAACTAGATTGAGGTAGAAAGAGAGAGAAGCATGCAGATGTAACAATATTAATCGTCTCACCCGGAAAGGGACGTATACACAGTCCCGAATTATATCCTGACAGGACACGAGACCTGCGCAGGGTAAAGCACGAGAGTGTACAAGGCGCCACATGCCTCCTGGCGTCGTCCTGCACCTGAGCCTCCCCGTGCCTATTTTGAGTCTGCATCTGACTATCGATGTCCACCCAAGTCCCATTTTTTCAAAGGCCGACGTCGCACATCTTGTCACGTTATCAGTCGTGATCCTTATCCACAATTCATCATCCTTATCCTTCGCCCATTGCCGCACACTGTGTTAGAAATAGCATCCGACACCATCCCCCCGTCACCGTTGAGATTTCTTATCTCCCGTGTACATCTTCTTATCTCTCATCCCTCTTCATAGGGAGAGTGAGGGAGAAACAATGACGGAATAGATGCAGTTCACATGAACCATATCGTCCAGTGATGTGATTACCCCTGTGTTATAATGTGATGTGATGTGATGTGCTTCTTCAAGACGCGTGGACTATGGGAGGGTATACCCGGTGTGTGGAGTCGGGTGGAGATATCCGGTACCTGAGCTCGGCCCCACACGTCTTTCCCGGTATCATTTGAATATGCGCGCCACAGGATATACAGCACATGATCTTCCAGTAGATAGAAGAGTCGGCAAAGAGAGAAGTCACACGATGCCCCGGAAGAGACCGTGTGACGGAATCAAACATTTGAAACGAAAGGTGTGATTAATTATAGCGTGGATCACAACCCGATACCTGTATTACATCGTCAAATATGACGTCCTCCGCCCTTCTTCACCACCCGTTTTGTACTCTCCCGTCTCCATCTCGGCAAGTGACTCCCTTGCAAGACGGTAAGAGTACCGTTGCATGTTGTTGCATCGAACGGATAGGAATTAGAAGAGGTTATGGGCTACGAGAGGGAAGGGACGACTAAGAATGAGAGGTTCCCTTTCCGTCCAGTGAGGTGGAAGGAGCACGAATGAGAGGGACATTCAAGGGCAAAGGGAGCGAACGATTCAAAGGGCTACCCATGAAAATAGATTGCCAAACCTGCGTGTATATCGCGTCTCCCTACAATTTGAATTGAACTCGACGAAAACAAAACAAACTGACACAGACCAAAATACATGGCCACATTTGGAATGAATGGCAACAAAAACTTTGTTCCAAAGTGATACAATTGAGATTGAGAATCAGGATGAAACTTAGTCTGATCTGATGAACCAAAGACCATACACCCATCTCCGCTCGTCCCCGAGAGGAGAGTCATGTGCTCGACCATCCGTCCGAGCACCCTAAACACATGTTGGGAAGGACGCCTCCGCCCCCTTGTTGGGAGCGGGACCAAAGACGGGAATCGGCCCTGGCACATGCAAGCCCTCCTTGAGCCAAAAAAGCCGCAAGACAAGAAAAGCCTCCTCCAAAACAGGCGCAAGAGGGGGGACGAAAAAGGCGCCAAAAAGAAAAGTCAAAAAGATATCTTAGCGTCGGTCCGTCTCGATCGGACGACCTCAGGGTGTCAAGTTTGAAACCAAGTGATGGCTTTATATGGGCCCTGCGCTCTTCCGACTGAGCTACGACGCTATTTGGTGATAGCCGAATCTGGCTTCGAGTCAGATCACTACTCTAAATTAGGTCAACCCCAAACACCGGATTCTTTGCATCCGAATCCCCCCCCCCCCTGGCATGCTGGGTGGAACTTCGAACTTGATCGCTTGGATGATGATGGTCAGTCTACTACTACTTTCGGTAGCATGGGATATAGCGGTAATCAAACATTTCCGATACCCATGATTTGCTTCCGAAAGGTGCATGTTTCGTTCCTTTCAGTCTCATAGCTAAGAAAGGGTAGAACGATCCGTAGGAGGTCTTGCATCGCCAGCATCCCAACTCGGAAAGAAGCAGGTCCCTTGAGATTCGTACTGCTACAAGGGGGTATAATTAGACAAGATACATTCGTCTTCATGGTTTTCTGGGTCTTCACGTCTCTCGAGTGTGAATTGAGATATCACCTCAACAGGAGGACAGCATGGGACGCCGTGGGCAAGGTTGCTCAGCCTTTTCGTCTTGCCCAGTAGCTGCGCTGCGACTGATTGAGCATGAAATGGACGGGATTCAGTGGCCAATGTAACAGGGGATGTACAAACTCACCAAAGTATAAGTCTGCGGCAGGTTCGCAAGAGAAGGAACAGAGCGCAGAAGATGGTCCAGTAAAGGAATCCGAGTGGCGTACATGATGGAGCTGCACTATACTCGGTCGCGACCCCGCACAAACGTTGTTGAAACAGGCCATCCGCGGACCGTTCCATTTTACCGCGTAGACTTTGGTAAACCCTAATGAGAGATCGGGGCTTGTCAATTGATTATTCATCATCCCGTCGCTAAGGTGACGTTGTCATCCGATATCGCCCCCCCCCCCTCTCTTGGGGGGTGATTGATTGAGGGGGAGTGATGATCCCATCAACGCCTTAAACGATCAAGAGATGACCAACAATCATGGGAAACAGAACTATCGTCATCTGTAGCGAGAATGATGACATCTACACCTAAATCAGAGTATAACCCGGACTTTTTTGCACCGGAATTGTCTCCCGCTATATCGAATCCCCCCCCCTCTCTCTCTCTGTCAATTGCAAACCTACAGGTATATCTTTGTCGATTCCTCGCCGGCCATCCCCGAGACGAAGCCATGCGATCCTCCATGTACCATTGATGATGGCTCTCGAGTGGATTGATAGGCCGAGACACACGCATACGTAGAAATCGACTTAACCCCTGGGTCAACTTGCCGTGCCGTGCCACGCCGCCTGCTCTTGCTCTACATAGCTTCGGGATACTGGCGGAACGTACCTAGCTAGGATCGAGCGTGTCTTCGGGATTCGGTCGACACTCATTGGACTTCCGCTGATCTGCTTAGACGAGAGGAAACTGCCCACGATGTCTTCCAGCGGGAACCCCAGTAATGATCCTAATGTCAGCTCCAGCTCAAATCCCGACTACATCCGTGATCCCAACCCCGCTCCTGGCTCGAATTTCAACCCCAATCCTGACTCCTCTGCTCCCAATTTTCACTTCGAGCCTCCCTTCAACTCCAATATCAATACTGATCCCAACTCTAGTCCACCCGCCTCCATTTCCAATTCCAACCCCAATCCGGACACCCACCCCCACTCAAACAACTGGTACTGCCACGAATGCTCCTCCTCTTTCTCCGAGCCTATCCGAAATGGAGGAAATGATCTTCCTCTCTGCCCGATATGTATGAGTGATGTTGTTGAAGAAAGAGAATCGAATGATTCAGATGATGAAAACGGTTGGTTCCCCGATCCATCAGAGGGAACTTTTAGACTCGGTGGTGGTGGCTATGGCGGTGCTGTAGGTGCGGCAGGGGGAGACGATCAAGACAGACAGCACAACATGGCTAGCGTTAACGATTGGTTTAACCCTCCACCCATGTATGGTCGTCAGCAATCTGTGCGGAATCGGTACGCGAATCCTGAAAACGCTTACGGCCACGGAGGTGGTGGGGAGTCGAACGGCCAACGTCAAAGGCAAAGACCGATGGGAGGAGATATGAATCGCAATGGACCGGACCCGATGTCATTCACAGACCTAATGGGGATGTTTACCGGTGCTGGATCAAGTGGATCTTCGTCACGACGAACACGAGAGAATGCGCCCTCTGGTGGCAACAGTGCAGGGGATGTATCTGGGGAAGGGGATGGAAATAACGGGATTGGGGAACCCTCAGGTTCCGGATCGGGTCCAAGAGTTCGAACGTTCCAATGGGGTCCGATTCAAGGTGCGGCTATCACAACATCCGGAGGAAGTGGTGGTACTTTCCGGGTCGGAGGTCCAAGCATATTAGGGTTTGGCCCAGATGGACATGTGAGAGATCCATTCGCGGACAATGAAGCGGATGTGGACCGTGCTGCCCGCGGCGGGGGGCCCTCAGGTTCAGGTAGGGTCGATGACCCTTGGATGTTCCAGACTGGGATGAACGGGGGTGGAAGAGGTCCACAAGCAGGAAGAGGTCAAGCAGTGACGTTGGAGGAGATGCTAGGAGCACTGATGGACCATTTGCAAGATCCAGCGGGGGCACCACCACCGTGGGCGATGGGTGGGATGGGATTTGGGATGACTGGGAATCCAGGAGATTATGTGTATACGCAAGGTTAGTCGGTCGTTTTTTGTTCTATTCTCTACTAAAACCGCATCGGTTTGGTCGCTATAGACTTTTGCAACACACTGGTTGATGCTCTCCATCTTACTCCCCTTTTTTTTCTCGGAATGACCCCCGCAGAGGGCATGGACGAGCTCATGGAGCAAATGATGCAAGCCGCTGCAGAGGCCAACGGTCCTCCTCCTGCATCCGATGTCGTGATCGAAGGACTTCCTCGAATTACATTGGACCAAAACACGCTAGATGCCAGTCACCACAAGGACTGTTCTATCTGTTTAACACCGTTCGAGATCGGCGAAAAGGCTGTAAGGATCCCTTGTAAACACATCTTCCATGAAGATTGTTTGGTATCATGGTTGAAGCAGAACGGGACATGTCCAGTATGGTGAGTAGGATCGCGATCACCTGTCCGTTTGATCTCGCTCTCGCAACGTGCTTACCCTACTCCTCGCTCCTAGTCGATTCTCACTCGTACCTGCAGACGAAAGGAACGCCAATCGAGAACAAGGGACTCATGGGGATGACCAACCGGCTGAAGCGCGCACCAACCCGCTCGGCGCACTTTACAACGGTATTGCCAACCTGTTTGCGGGAGCTCGTACTGAGGACGGCACCGACCAGGAAACTCAAGGGTCATCGTCCTCTACCTCTACTCAACAGCATGAATCATCGCCTTCTGTCAACTTGCCTGGCAGTTTCCCCGGAACTGACGATCATAGGACAACGACAGACGATCCCGAAGATCATCTCCCTGGGATTTCCTCACCAGGGGCGGCGGCAGCTGGAGAAGACACACCCACCTCATCGCGCCAAGACACGAACTTCTGGTTCGCCGAGAGGGAAAGAACGCCTTACTCTTCCAATCGAGATTCATCTCCGAGTGGCGCAATATCGCACCCAGCGGTCCAAAGAGCCTCATCATTTTTTAACAACGCTTCGGGATCATCCCCATTCAGGCAGAGTCAAGGGCCCACGAGCGCTAGCCAAGGATCTACTTCTCAAGCTTCTGGAACAACTGAAACAGTAGAGCCGTATCCAACAGCCATCCCTCTTGACATCCGTCAGCAGCATTTGAGGAGGGAGGCCGAGATGAGAGAGAGAGAAAAGGAACGCGATGGGAGAGGAGACCCGCCGTTTGATAAGTGAGCATTTTTCTATTGTTCTTCCTGCCGCTTCGACAAAAGTTGACACGTTCCGATATTGGGCTTTCAGCGGTATTCATGATCTTGATTAGATGATCAAAAACGACCAAACACGATGATCTGAGGGAGCGAATCATATGCGACACTTCCACCCAAAATACCAAACAAAGATTTATCTATTAGCATTTGCGAGCACACCAGAGTTCCTTCAGACCGGGGGCAAATGAAGTGAGACAAGTATCATTGTATTATGATACGGGCAAAAGTTAGACATCGAGAGAACGCGGGTAAGAACGAAGAAGACGTCCAAGTGATCAAGTCAAAGCATGGGCAAGACAACGAGCAATGAGACCGAGCGAAGTGATGAGGCTGGGATACACCTTTCATCAGAGGTTGGCGATTTTGAGATCGCTTCGTGGAGATAATTCGTAAAGTGTCTTGGGCCGTCGCATCCCTCGGGGAGACTGAGGATTGATTCCTCTTGAAGGTGATTGCATCGGTGATGGATGTGCAGCCGATGTCGCACTCGCAGCCTCCAGAGGACTCGGCATGAATAAAGCTGGGTTATCACATGACGAGACTCGACGATTGATGGAAGCTGCCATTTCTTTGACGTGTCGCCGTGTTTGTTGTTTCTGTGGAGTGAAAGCAGAGAGAGGATCTGATCGAATCGGAGCTGGTCTCGGACCTTTCGGAGTGGCAGGTCGACTCTTGCTCGGCGATGAAGGAGAGATAGGCGAGTCGCCAGGTGATCCCCCTTCTGATTCTGAACTTGCCGTGCGCGCTCGCTGGATGATGTTCATCCTTGAGTACCGTTCGAGAGCTTCACTTGTACCCGAACGGACGGATGTCATGCTTCCTGCGGAATTCGGGTAGCGAGAAACGCCGAAGAGAGGGCGAGGTGGAATAGGAATGTACTCTCGAGCTTCCTCATCGTCGTCGGAGATAGGAGAGAGTATCGGTGGCGGTGTAGGATCAAGAAATCCTTCTCGATCAGTACCTGAATCCATTGATAATCGTCGATTCCCACCAGAAAACATTGAATTCGCCGACTCCGCCATACGCTGGAGTAAAGACTGCCGTCGTTTGACATTCGCGTTGATGTCCACGTAAGATGCATTACCGCGATTAATCGATACTTTCCGAGCGGCTTCTACTGTTGCTTGACGCGTGGATCGGAGACTATTTGATTCGAGACTGGAAGCAGCACCACCGAAACCGGAACTGGATGCCTTGCGATCGTCCATTCCAGATACGATATTGGCATAACTATCTAACGGGTCGTCGAACCGGTTCTCGATTTCAAAACGGGGTACACCTTTTCTTTTCGTCGGCTTTGACGGGACGGCTGGTGGTAAGTCAGCTTCACCCTCATCTTCTTCGTTCGTAAGCGAGCTACCAGTTACCTGGGTGTCAGCAGTCCCAGAGGACACTTGTCTCCCAACCAGATTCACTGCCGAGTCATCCTCATGTGCAAACATGTCTATTCTTCCCAAGTTGCGTCTCGCACGAAGGGGGTACAGCGCCAGCGATGTCTGTTCCTTCTCTTGTAATCCATTTCGACCCTCGCCTTTTTCATGGCTTTCACCAAAAGGAGATTCGCACTCCTCCTTCTCGAGAGATTTTTCATCGAATGCCTCGTCCGCGAATGTACGTTGTGGAATAAGAGACTGGGCACCTTCACCGTTGATAGAATACCCTTTTCGATGAGGAGATAACTTCGAACGGCTTGGGATTGTTCCACTCTTCGACTGTCTGAGATGCGGCTTGAAGCCCCAGAGAGCTTGGGAAGTTTCGCGGTTGCGACGTCGCCGACATCGGAGGAAGGAGAGGAAGAGCGTGATAAGAGCGAGGAATGTGAGGAGTCCAAGGACAACACCGAGAGCGATTGCCGTCTTCTGCTTGGAAGATAAAGGACCTGCACCGGTTTGAAAGTCGGCGGATGTGGAGGATGGTGTGGTTAATGTCTCCACCCGCGTGCTGAGAGATGTGATCGTCTCTCCATCTGAATTGGTCGTGGTTATCGGAACAGCCGTAACACGAGTCTCCTGTGCCGTCGTCGTCGTGTCGATCCTAGAGGCGGTTCCGGATGGGCTCGAGCTCGAAGACGGATAAGGAGAGAAGCCGGAGGAAAGTGTGAATGTAGACGTCCAGGACTGGCGAGCAAAATCATAGATGTATACCCTGTTTCCCTCTCCTAAGCTTGAGGTTGAGCCCGAAGCTGGTCTATAACCACCGTATATGATCATTTGATTCCCGACACCGACGGCGGATGCATCTATCCTTGACTGTGGACGAAGATCATCTGCTGCTGTTCCCGTGAATGTAGATGTGCCATCATCGAGCAGTTTCCATCTTCCCGTCTCCAAGTCGAGTGCCCAGAGATCTCCGAGTGCATATCCACCGAGATTAGAAGTTGATGAGGTCCCTCCGAAAAGAAGTGCCGTCTCACCGCCATCACCACCATCGCGGCCTTCGCTTGACCTCGAAAGAAGGACGACAGAATGGCCTCTTCTTCCCTCGGGTGTGACTGATCCAGGTGATCCTGAAAGAATCACATTCCTCCACTCCCCCGATCCCAAGGCAGAGGTAGTAACATCCAACATAAGCCCAGTAGAGAGGTCTAAAAAAGTCCCAGTCACCGTGTTGTATCCTCCCAGAATTAGGAGAGAGCCGTTAGAGAGGACGAGGGATTGATGGTGGATCAGAGAGTAAGGGAGGGGTGGGAGGGGGGTGAATGTGACTGACGAGGGATTATTGTCGGTTGATGAAGGAGATGAAGAAGAAGTGGAGGGAGAAGAGGTGGATCCGCCATAAAGGTTGACTGCCCAGACTTCGCTATATCCGATCCCGGATCCGTCGTCCTTTTCACCACCAGAAATGAACATCGCCGACCCATCGTTCGAGGTTGATGAGGCTGAGTATATCTTCCGGATTGGCTGGAATTCCGTCGAGGCGAGAGAGGCAAATGTGGTCGAGGGAGTATCCAAAGAAGAGAAAGAAACGGGAGATGAGTAGGAAGCTTTAACGACCGAGTCATTCCTAGTCCCGACGGGGACTTGAGCTCCTGCATGACCTCCGAAAACGACGATCTCCCTCCCTTCGAGTAGCGCGATTACACCCCAACAAACACCTCCACCGACACCGCTTGACCCATCGTCCAACACCGTCCACCTCGCCTCATCAGCCTCAAATGCCGCGCTAAGATCCAGTGCGATCAACTTTGAAGGAAAGAGAGGGGCAGATCCATACGTGTAAAGACCAGAAGGATCGCTTCGTCCACCATAGAAGAGGACAGAAGATGAGACGGGGTCGTAGAGTGTCGCGGAGCCCCAGAGGGAGGAGGGTGTCCACGAGGAAGAAAAGGGGGATGGGGAAGGTGAGGCGCCAGTGAGGAGCGGAAGGAAAACGGTGGTGAGGGTGAAGATTATCGAAAGGAAGGGGATGTTGGCGCGGGAGTGGTGGCGAGGGGTAGGGCGAGGGTGGTGAGGAAACATGGTGGCGATGTGAGGGGGATCCTGTTTTCAAGAAGAGATGAAGAAGAAAAGAGTTGCTTGATGAATGATAGAGTGCTCTTGAATAAATGAGTTGCTTCGGCCAGGCCAAGTATAACCCTCCCTTGGCCATATGCAACAACAACAACAACAACAACAACGAATACTTTTTACAACACAAACAAAAAATGTTTGGAAAACACGGTGATGAAATCTGTCTCAGAATGAATTGCCCATCAGCAAAAGGGAAACGGCGAGACAATGTCGCGACAGACACTAATCCCAACAGGAAATCGAATTGTCGTCCCTTGCTCATGTTGATCGATTGTCTATGGCGTTTCCTCCTCCCATTCATTGTTCTCAACGGTCGATCCAGGGAAATGCAGGCAAACCTCCTGTTTGAAGACGGAAAGGAGGGAAAGGAGGAGGTAAACAAACGGTGAGGATCACTTCAACGAAGAAGGCGTCCTCGACATGAGGTGGTGGATTAGGTGGAAAAGAGGGCGATAGGCGCATCAAAGGGGCTGGAAATAAAGGGGCAAGGGATCGGGCGAGGGGCCCGGCCCATGTTGTGGGTGGCGGATAGCGTGTACACGAGATGGTGACGAACCCTTTTATTTTCTTTTTCTTCTCTTTCATTGTCTCGTTGGTCAGATATTCTCCGAATTCCCTGACAGAGGACGAGGGGGAACCAAGAAAAAGCGAAGAAGCGAATGGACAGACGACGATTATGTTCCAAAATCGCGGGGATTCGATGGCGGCGGTCGCAGGAATAGGACGTGGGTGTTATTCTTTCAAACCCAGTCGTCGCGGGGGTTTGCTACAAGGAGTCGAGTTGGATGAGGCGCGACCGAGGATGGGGGAGGGTTTTGAAGTGCGATACGGAGGCGGTGTCAACTGAGGGGTCATTTGGGATAGCTCGATTGGAGATATGAAGGGGGATTGCTGTTACAAGTTCTTATCTATTAAAGGCCATGCTTACACCTTACCGCCAAATCGCATCGCGGTGATATCTACAACCCAATTTCCACTCTATGACCAACAAGCAAGAGAATGGGCCCGCCCCTCTCCCTCTCTCTGTCTCACTTCTCTAACCCAACCTCCTTGAAGTCGACGGCAATCCCATCCCAATCTGACCAGCCCCAACCGCAGCTCTTCTCCTCGCCTCCAGATTCGCGCTCGAGTCCGCCGGATTCCTGAAGTTCGATCCCGGAATAAACGGTAATGGTGGAACCGGTTCTGTTGGAATCTCAATAACGCTCTGAGACCTCCCGCCGCTATGTCGAGGGATCCGGGAACGGCGAGGAGTGTCCCTGTTGCCATGGGCTTGTACAGACTTGGTAGCTGGAGAAGGCGTCTGTGTCGATGAAGACAGTGGAGGGAGGCTCTTTAGTTTCGTGTTCATCGCCATCAAACGAGCTTCACGAGAAGAAGGTTCATGCATCGATGTTCTTCTCGTCGACCGTGACAGCGACACCGAAAGCGACGAGTCCAATGCTTCTGAAGTGGTAGTCGAGTCAATAGCATGGGCATTGTTCTCTGTGCCTCGAACAGTTCTCGTACTCGCATTAGAATGCCGGAGAACCTCATCTGTCTCACGATGTCCCGCGCGTGAGGATGCTCGACTAGACGCTGTCGATGAATACGCAGAAGACGACCCCGTGGCTGGGGGATACCTCTGTCGCGTGTTCATATTCATATTCGTGTTTGTGTTCGTGTTAGTGTTCGTACTCGCAGCATACGCAGACCCATTACGATAATGATCCATTGAGGAATGCGGTCGGACTATCCCTCGGACCGGACTCGTTAGGAACGTCCTCTCTCCGTTGCCGTGGATGTTCTCGTCGACTTTCCTCGAACTCATGCGCGAAGATGGTCGAATAGAGATAGGGACCCTGCTTTCTCCAGAGGGTGTATTCGGTCGAGCGAGACGGAGTGAAGATGGAGGTGGAGTAGTTGTTGGTCCATTCGAACTTGAACCGGTCGTCGATTGACGAGAGGCGGGTCTGGAAAGTCCACTTCCATTTCCGTTCGCGTACGCGCCGCCATTCCCATTGCCGCTGACATGTGTAATGGTTTTAGCGTTGGCGGTGACACTGGACTGGAATGGCTGCGTGTGATTGTGCTTCATGGGTGAAGGAATGGGAGGTCTGGCTGGAAGACTCTTCTCACTCTTATTCGAAGACGTCGTACTCTTATTAAGGCTCATCGAGATTGATCTATCCGCCGTCGGCCTCTCCCTCTCTCCCTGCCTTTCTCTGTCCCTCTGCCTTGCGATGGTAGGATTACAGCTCTGCCCAAGAACGCTCCCTTGTGCCTCTTCCCTTCTTTCGACGTGTACCCAACTTGTATCTCCTCCCCCCGGACTATCCCTTATCATTGTCCTCATAGTGAGATCCTGTGTTCCTGCTCCTTCCAGATCTGGAGCTTCTTGCTGCATCTTAGCCGTATTATGATTCATCCGGGATGGATTCGGTAAACCCAACTTACTTGAAACACCACTTGCGATTCGTTGGACAACACCACTTGGTTTTCTCACGACTGTACGTGTTGTTTTTGCGAGGTGAGGGTTTGATAGACGTGACTTGAATGCCTCTGATTTCTTGTTTAGCTCTTCTTTCGTGAGCGCGAGTCTCGAGTTGTGACTATATGGTGAGATTAGAGATCGTCGACTTGTTGTCGAAGGTGGTAATGGTGGAACAGGGGAATCTTTTGCCAGACTAGCGAGTGAACGGGAGTTTGTGGATCTATTCAAGGCGTTGGAGGATGAAGACAAAGATGACGATGTTGGAGGCCTAGCAGCTGATGTGTTCGAAGAAGATCCGTTTGGGTAGTTATTACCACGTGGCGAAGATGGGCGTGGACTCGGTATCAGAGAATGGATTGTGCTACTTCGTTTGAGGGATGGTGAGGGTGGTGTACCATGGCCAGAGGCGACAGCAGACGGAATAAGCGCATCAACTCTCCTGAAACGAGCGACCGGGATCCCTGTAGGTGTACCCGGGGTTCGAGGAAGTCCAGAGGCATTTGTTGACCGTCCCAAGTCTCTCTGATACTGATTCATCATTTTCCCCGTCGGTGTGGTGTCATCCGGAGTTGGACAATCTTCGAGGAGTGTGCTCATCCTCGAAGGCGACGGATCCGGCTTGCCGCCGTTGCCACCGCTTTTACATTGGCTCGTAAGCGAAGATGGACTGCTCTCCGACCTAGGCATGGTCAAGGGGAGAGGGATCGGCATGATATTAGAAGGTGATGGAATAGCGGCACCCATGCGATCGGCGCCGGCGACGGTGTTGGTGTTTCGGATGGGAGACGGGTGTTGTTTCAACTTTTGTTCGACAGCCTGGAGTTGCGTCTTCAAGAAGGTGATTTCCATCGCTTGGTCTGTTGCGTGAAATTGCAGCGAGAAGATCCGATAAGCGAATGGATTACAAATGGATAACGATGAGGATGCAATCCTTGTTCCCTATACATGATAAGAACGAAACGTAACGAAACGAGTTGAAACGGTCGACGGCCAGACTCACCTCTAATCTCATCCTTGAACCTCTGTACCATCACCTCCATCTCTTTCTTCGCTTCCAAATCCTCTTCCAACATGATTTTCTCCTCCAACAACCGATTATGCCTACTCTCCATATCCAAAAAACTAGAATGAGCATTCCTCGTCTCTTTCTCCAAATCGTCGTTCCCCTGTTCAAGCAGAATCACAGCTCTTTTGGCACTAGTGTTTTCTCGTGTGAGGTTATCGATCGTTAGCTGCATGTTGTTGATTGTCTCATTGTTGGTTTTGATAAGATCTAGGTTCTTTCTCTTTAGTTCATCGATTTCTTCCCTTGCAGATCGAGTGAGGGCCTTCTGCGCGTCGACTTCTTCTTCAAGTCGGTCATTCTTCTCTAAAAGAGCCATGACTTCGTCTTCACGTCGTTGAGCATCTGCCTCAGCTTCCAACTGGTATTCTTCTTGCTTGATTTGCAGCTCGAGAAACTCGCCTTCGGTTTCTTCGGATTTGGTAAGAAGAGAGTGGTAGAGATCTCGGTAGTACGCGGCTTCCTCTGCTGGGTCGCTGAATCTATTGCACGACGAAAAGCCGTGAGAAAGAGAGAGATAAAAAAGGTATTCGGAAGGGATGCCAGAGAGTTAAAAAAATCAGTTATCTGATCATCCGACGTTTCGTATTTGTGCGCCCGACAGTCGGCTCGGCTCGGCACGGCACGGCACATTCGTCACCCGCTCCCAAATCCGACCTCTGCTTGCTTGCTACTTGCACAGTGGAAGCACATTATCAACTCACGAAGGCTCCTCCCTTTTCTCATCTTCTTCTTCCCCATCCGAGAGCAAACTCCCGGAGGATGGACCAACCGCATCTCTGACTCCGGCTCCGAACCCAACGCCGACACCTTCAGATGAGGCCATGGTCGGAAGGCACACGGATGCGGGTGATGGGTGAGCTATGTGACGGATCTTGATGTTGAAGTTGATGGCTTGGTCGTTCCCCCTGGTGAGACGATCGAAGGAAAGGTGGTTGCAAAGGTGTGAAGGATCCAGCGGGTCTAAAGAAAACCCTGGGTGGTCGGTCGGACCGTCGCCTTTCTTCACTTCAATACTCTATTGTATGCTGTACTGTTTACTTACCTAGACTCAGAGTCACATGTGAGAACCTTACATACAAATGTTGTTGAAAGACAAGGTCGCTATAAGAAGCGAATGAAAAGAAGTCTCTTGATCCTCACCGGACGGCCGGGAAAGGAATCATCCATCTGGTAGTGCTGGAGCCCCTCCCAAAACAACATTCCACCTGGGTCCGTCCCAGGTGAGTGAGGGCCGGCCCCCCTCCCCTACTGCTGCTTGTTTCGTTTACTTTGTTCGGCGATGGGGGGTTGGGTTTGGTTAGCTGTGGGGTGGATTTCTTGAAGCTTACCCTCTTCTTTCACGTGCTCTCCTTTCTCCGTCGCGTTATCCCAGGCCAAAAGGGCGGCGCGCGCGACTGTGGTTGAGAGCGGACGACGGTCGGGGGCCACCCCTACCTAGATCGCGGGGATCGCGGTACGATACTGTCTTTCAAACAACGCGTTTTCCATCCCATCCCATCCCATCCCATCCCATCCCATCCCATCCCGTCTTTCATACTTTTCCATCTGAGTCAAAATGTTGAGATCTTTAGAACCAGTAAGGACGAGACGAACTTAGCCAAGTCACTCCTTCCAGCGATTCATCCTTCAAATCGTCTATTCGCGGAATCACTACTTTCAAACTTATCGCCGCCTTGACTTGACATTCGAGAGCGGGTTCGGACTGCAGGCCAGACACCCCGCCCGATTTATCGTGACGAAATCCGACGACGGGAGTTAACCAAGCAGGGGAAAACAAAAGAGAGAGAAAGAGAGAGGGAGAGAGTATAGCCGGCAATCCACTGCTCAATAAGACTTTGGTCTCTTTGTTCACTTCAGATCACCGATAAAACGAAGCAACCGAATAACTCTACGTATCAAGAAGCGCAGTGCATTTTCGCTCAATTGGTATCACCGAACGAACTCAACGAAACCCGCCTTTCATCCCCCCCCTTTTCTCTCGTCCCATCAGATCGTCCCATCATCCTATTGCCCTCCGACCGGAATACGAGAACGATCCAACCACCCGAGCCCAGACCCATCAGTCTTCCGTCAAAATGACTGGCGAATCAAGCAACCAATCTGGCGATGCCGCGAATGGCTCATCCTCCAAACCGGTTCAAAAGAACTCAGCAGCATCTGTCATGATTAAGAACGTCGATGTGGAGAGTTATGAGATGCCGTGGTGAGTCCCCGGTTTCGGGTTTGCATTTTGCTTGGGTTGGGGTTTCCTTTTTCCCACAAAGAAGGGGAGGGGGGGGGGGGGGGGCGACCCGGTCGTCTGGTCTCCTCTGTTTCGGCCGGTGCCTCGTTTCCTCTGCCCTTTATCTTTGAGCCTCGGTTCGTCATTGCGTATACTGTGTTCCTCTACTTCCCATGCCTTTCTCCCGATCTGGCTTCTTTCTTCCTATTTCCTTTCTTCCCTCTTCCCTCTTTTGTGTTTTATTTGATTCGTTCTTCTGAGGATACCATTGTGGATATCATCGCTGACCCCCATCGCACCCACCTCTATTCCTTGGTCATCTCCAGGGTTGAGAAATATCGACCCCTCAAGCTGGACGATATCGTCGGCAATGAAGAAACGATTGATCGGCTGAAAGTGATTGCAAGTGATGGGAATATGCCGCATATCATCATCTCTGTGAGTGGTCAATTCCCTTTGAAAACCGCCGCAGACCATCTCCTAGGAAGCTCAAATCGGTACAAGTCGAGATAGTTCTTTCTGTTCTAACGCTTTCTTCATTCTATTCTTTCCTCTCCGGGAAACCATCGTCAACGCGACGGCCATTCATTCCCTCGAAAAATTCGAAAAAAAAAACAATAGGGCATGCCCGGAATCGGTAAAACGACATCCATTCATTGTCTCGCCCATGCTCTCTTAGGAGACGCTTATAAGGAAGGAGTGCTGGAATTGAATGCTAGTGATGAAAGGTGAGTCCCTCCCTTTTTTAAGCATTCCTTTGTTGGAGGGCTAGAGCATTGATACAAACCAGACGTGAAACGGGAGATGGACCTCACAAGAGTCGTCATATTTGGAAGATCCGGAGAAAGGGTGCAGTTGTTGGGGAATCGTGATTCCGGGTGCTGATCGTTTCATTCACCCTTCAACGCTTTCCTCTGTGCATGCGTTCCCGGGCTCGTAGAGGAATCGACGTGGTCAGAAACAAAATCAAGAGCTTTGCACAGCGAAAAGTGACGTTACCAGCAGGAAGACATAAGATTATCATTCTGGATGAGGCAGATTCGTGAGTCCTGCATCCTTTCCATTCGTTCTGCCCGCCTAGTTTCTTTTATAGAATTTGACTGAATTCGTCGTTAATGAAACCATACCTTTACCCTGACATCCTGCGATCTCCCCATACCCACCCCCCAGCATGACGACGGGCGCTCAACAAGCGCTGAGGCGTACGATGGAGATCTACAGCAACACGACTCGATTCGCTCTGGCCTGTAACATGAGTAACAAGATCATCGAACCTATCCAAAGTCGATGTGCTATGTTGCGGTATGCAAAGTTGAAGGACTCGGAGGTGTTGCACAGGTTGGAAGAGATTTGCGAGATGGAGAAGGTGTGTCCTCCCCCTCTCCCCCCCTTCACGGTGATTCATGTGATGCGAATTCTGACATGACCCCCCGCCTCTCACTCTCTTTCTCTCAAATCCGTGCCCCACCAGGTCCCTAAATCCGACGACGGCCTCGCAGCTCTTATCTTCACCGCCGAAGGTGATATGCGTCAAGCGATCAACAATCTCCAATCCACTTTCTCAGGATTCAACTTCGTCTCCCCGGAAAACGTCTACAAAGTGTGTGATCAACCTCATCCCGTGCGCGTCCAGGCTATGCTCAGGCACTGTAATAAAGGGAATGTGGATGAGGCGTTGGCCGAATTGAGGAGGCTGTGGGATAATGGATATTCGGCGGTGGATATCGTTGTCACCATATTTAGAGTCGCAAAGACATTTGATGAGTGAGTGCTGTGCTGCATCCGAGAAACGGTTCCGAGTGACGGAGCGGAAGAAAAGAAAACAAAAGCTAATAACCAAACGTTTCCCCCCCTCCACACCCTTATTTCCTGTCCCTGTCCCTGGGGTCTTTTTTTTTTTTTGTTTTTTTTTGGGGGCAGACTTCAAGAATACACGAAACTGGAATTCATTCGTGAAATCGGATGGACTCATATGCGAATCTTGGAAGGAGTCGGAACTGTCGTTCAGTTAGGTGGTTTGATCTCGAGGTTGAGTAAGATGTCATTAAATCAGGGGTTGTTCACTCTTTGATTGGGAGACGGATGTTGTGACTCAGTTTAATCTTCAGGCGGGGGATATGGCCAAGTATGAACGACCTTCCTGGTCGTGTCGTGGAAAGGGGAGATTGGGATGGATGGGCATGGGCTCCCTTTGTTTTTTGTATTCAAGATGTCAATTGTCGGGATGGGGAGATGTAATCATTTATTGCCTACTGTGCATGAGACGTTTACAGGAGAAGGAATACAGCTCATTCAGCTCAATTCACAATTTTATGTAGGCTGATGGCGGTGTCATTAACCTGGCATTCCCCCTTTTGTGTACAGCACACTCCTGATTCTAAAGATTGACAAAGGGGCGGCGCAGACGGGGCGGGAGGGCCGACAGACGCGGGGGCCTTTAATTCCTTCGCTAGCTGAGATGAGGCTAAAGCCAAATGCGAGACTCACCTTTCCACCTTTCCCGCAGGACGATGATCTACCACCGGCCCTTTCGGCATCCCTCTTTACCTTACTCTCCTTTCCAAGAGCCTATAAAGGGTAAGAACCACCGGGGGGGGATCCAGAGGCGATCTGGACAACAAATCACTTCCGAATGAGAAATAAGCAATCGACGTGTATCCCCTCTCTGACCATCCTTCCCACAGGTGTCCTCGTCGTTGCCATCGTCCGTTGCTGTTTTCCGTCCTCTTTTCTTTGTCGTCGTCGTCGTCAACGTTTTGGGTTTCGAAGGGTTTCCTCTTTGTTCCTTGCAGTCGCGCGAGAGATTGATTTCCTGCTGGTTTTACGCGCCTCCCTTGCTCTCCCGTCCCTCCCTTCATCTCAACAACCGCGCCCGTCGTCAAGCCATCTCTTCTCCATCCTCTTCCCCTTTCAGAGAGAGAGGGGGCGCCGGCGCGGCGCCAAAAGGGGAACCAAAACAACGCAACAAAACAAAGAGACAGACACAAAGAAAAAGACAACAATCTCCCACCCAAACAAACTCACATCTTTGATTCTCACCTTTTACAAGTTGTGGATTTCACTCGGCCTCTTTCCACAAACGGGACCGACTGAGGATTGTTGACTGAAAAGAGGGGACAGGACAACGACGACGAAAGAGTGGAAACAGAACCATTATCGTCTGAGCCAAAGGAAGGACGATAATTGATAACAAACACCAAAACAAACAAGGACGGACCTGGCCGACTTACCGAGAGACGGAGAGCGTCTCATCCCCTTTTTGTCTCTGCCGGCTATTCAAACACCTGGTGATATAGGCCAAGTCGTCTTCTCAAATCGGCAAACGACACTGAACGGGGGTTAGGGGGTTAGGGGACAAGAAAAAAAGGGAATGAAGGAAGGCCCAGATACTATAACCCACCGAGACAGAGAAAAAGACTAAACCCCTAAAGATGACGGTCACGCTACCTCTCGAGGTCCCGGATGATCTCTTTCGATCACCAACCCCTCCTCCCGCGATCAAGTTGACTAAATCTGGCAAGCCCAGCAAAGTCCAACCCAAACCAAAGACTAAGAATATACCTCCACCATCGACCGACGCCAAGCTCACTCAAACCGTTCTCCCCTACACGCTCTCCAAAACGACCTCATCTTCTCTTCTGACCTCTTCGCTGCCTGAACACTCTCGATCCGGTCTTGACCGAATGCACGGATTCGGTACCGTCCCGTCTGACGTGCGGTATGGTCTCTCACGCGTTGGAGAGGCTATCAGAAAAGCGAAGAGGGTGGTCGTTATATCGGGTGCGGGGATCAGTACACCTGCTATACCGGATTTTAGGAGTGCGAATGGATTGTTTAAGCAGATCCAGGAAGAAGCGAGGGCGAATGAACGGAGGTCCGCTGGGGATGGGACGGGTTCTTCTGTCAAAACCATGAAGGTGAAGGTGAAAGTGAATGCGACTGCGGGTACGGGTACAGGAAGCGGAAGAGGTAGACCGAGGAAAAACGCAACAACACGACGTCTAGATGATGAGGAAGAAGGAGAGGGAGAAGCAGAAGAGGAAGAAGAAGACCACTCAAGATCAAGTTCAAGTACGGGGCAAAGTAATACTCAAACTCCACCCGACATGTCCGGTATCAAGAGCGGCAAAGATCTATTCGACGTCAAGTGTTTTACATGCCCCGATATGCTCGCACACCACCACAATCTTCTCACACGATTAACAGAGCTTTCAGCCGCTGCCGAGCCGAGTTCGTTCCATAAGCTCCTCAAGGGCATAGACGACGATGGCCGACTGATGAGATGTTATACACAGAACATTGATGGTCTGGAGGGGAAAGCCGGATTGGATTGTAGAGTCCCAGTGTGGAAGGCGGCTGGGAACAAGAGGAGGAGGGTGAACATGGACGTCAAGGACGGGAACACACCGTCACCAGCAGACCTGGCGCCCGTCTCGGCATCACAACAGTCAACCGCGTCTTCCTCAACCAACGTCGACTGCCTCCTCTCCGTCCCCAACAGTCAAAGCTCTTCCATCTCCGACTTTGTCGGCACATCCACTCCCTCTGGTCTTCCTGAGCCCTCTGTTCATCCGAAATGTGTTCCTCTACACGGCCTTCTCGCCGCTCTCGAATGTACTCGATGTTCCTACTCTACACCGCTCGAAGAACGACTCCCCCTCCCCGCAGAGATGATGGACTGTCCTGCGTGTATCGAAGAACGAGATCTTCGAATTGCATCTGCGGTCCGACCAAGATCTGTCGGATTCCTAAGAGCTAGCGTTATTTTGTATAATGAAGAACATCCTCAAGCTGAGGCGATTGGGAAACTCGTCGAAAGAGATTTGATGGGAAGGACCAAGGATGCACGTGTGGATCTCCTTATTGTTGCGGGGACGACACTTCAGATTCCAGGGGTTAAAAAGATGATCAAAGAGTTCTCGAAGGTCCTCAAGTCGGCACCTGTAAAGAGGAAAGGAATGGGGAAGAAGGCGATGGCGACGAGCACTTCTTTCAATTCCGATAGTGAGGCAGCAGACGACGAGTTGAAGGAAGAAAGCGACGAAGCAGAGGGCGAGGTCGATCTGGAAGATATGCCTATTCGAACGATCTTACTGAATCGAGATCCACCAACGCGAGGAAAAGCAGGAGAATGGGCTGGCGTTTTTGATGTCTGGGTGCAAGGGAATCTCCAGAGATTTGTCGACGATTGGGTTTTAAACGGGGTTGAACCGAGTGATCTAAGACCACCCCGAGTACCAGTGCCGTCTAGACGAGCCGGTACGGCCAGTCCAAGAAAGAAAGCGACGTCGGTCAAGCGAAGGAAGACGGAGGAAGATGAACAAGAGGAAAATAAGGAGGTCGATGTGATACCCCGGACCCCAACGAAGAAGCAGAAAACGCACCAGACGCCGAAGAAGCCGTCGTTGATATTGACCATTTCCGATCCTACCCAGTTGTCACCGCCACACAAGCTGCCCGAACAGGTCATCACCCTCATCAGCAAAAAGACCTTGGTCCTCAAGGCTACCAGCACCAAGAAGGCGAAAGCTATCGAACAGCCCAAGCTGACACGCACCTTCGGTGCGCGCAAAGCAGGGGAGGCAGCTGGAGAAGGACTTAAGGTTTCCCCGTCAAAGGTGCCTGCAGTCAATGGCGGGCCGGTGACTCCTCGCAAAAAGCCAGCTAAGAAGATCGAAGAGGTCGAGAACATGGACATGGGCGATGTTGCTGCTGATGTGTTGAAGACACCAGGCAAGCGGGTAATCAAGAAGAGTTCAAGAGCGACCTACACACCGAAACGGAACCCAAAGAAGGCCGTCACCGGCAGCAGTCAGACTACACCTGTGGAGAAATTGATTGATTCATCACGAAGTGTGGATACCGCAGGTCTAAGTCCAAGCAGCGCCGCTTCCGCGTTTGGCTGTCTCCAACGCGACACCCTCACCGCCACATCCATCGGGAGCCTCTCGGTCTCCGATTCGGAGATCGATATGCAAGTGAGTGACCGATCCGAAAGCCCTTTGACAGATCTCACGGGCTCTGAAGACGACTCGGCCAGGACTGTTTCGACATCGGTGTCCGCGGCCTCCTCGGCGTCGTCTTATATTCACTCTGAGAGCGGGAACCTTTCCTCCATCTCCTCCAGTACTCGACGATCTCGAAGGCTTCAAGCGGCATGAGCGACGAAGGGATGTCATTCTCGCCGGCAACCCCCCCCCCCCCCCAACCCCTCTATACCCTTCTCCATCTTCGAATTTCGATTTTACCCCTTCCTTCACGCCTGCCCCACTTTTTCTCCTTTCTTTTCTCATCATTCTGAAGACCATGAAGAGGCCTGGCTGAATCGAATCGATCGTCCAGCATGATCGATAACGCGGGAGGCGAGACTAGCCCGACGTTCATGACGAGAGAGAGAAGAGAGAAGAGAACAGAAGTCGATGAAAGGATGATGGCATGAACAGGGTAGTTTTATCCTCGGCGACCTCTTCCACTCCCGCCCATGCTGCGCGATGGAACCTTCTCTTTCTCTGATATACTTACGACTACAGTAATTCCAGCATGGACTGAATGAATCACGATGACTGCAGCATTTTCTTTGGACATCCCTGTTGATGAATTAATATGATCATATTCTACAAGTAGAACAACACAGAGTACAAGTAAGAAGACAGAAGGCGGAAGATGAAAGAAAAAGGGTGTTACAAGGGGGGGGGGGGGGGAACACTGAAAAGGCAGGAACCTGGCGGACGGTTGTCACAGTCTACAGGGACACGCCGGGCACGCACGTCCCTACGCGTGTTTTCCCTGTCCTATCGCATCCTTTTATTGGGTTTTTTGTGGCTTTTCCTGTGTCTGATTCTTGGTCGTAACGTATCGTTATTGGTTGGCGTGTCGGCCGGTGTCTTATCAGCACTTTCCGCTCTAGCAAGACAATCCTTCACCCCTGGCCGCCGTTGTGGTCTCCTCCGTCTTTTCCTGTGTAGTCGCCTCTTTCCCCTTCTTCGCTAGTTCTTCAAAGACCTCGAGGAAGACCTCGGGTGGTTGAGCTCCGGAGACAGCGAATTTCTGCTCGAGAGCATTGGATCCCATGCAAAAGAATGGAACTCCATGAACCTGTAACTTGGCTGCCGTTTTCAAACCCTCTTGAACCTCTTTCTCCCATTTATCGCTCTTGAAGAACTCGGTCGCTTCTTCTTGGGTGTCAAACGTCTTGGTCTTCCCATCGGCACGGGAGACGACGGAGGTTGCTGCGGCGGTAAGAACGGGCCATTGTCCGACATCTTTACCTTCTTCAAAGTAATTCTTGAACAACTCTTCTGCGAGAGGAAGTTGTAAATCTTGACCACCTTTGACCCATGCCTCATGCATCAGTCGATGATAATCGTTCGTTTGACTGATATTGCCGTCATAGCTGAAGTTGATGCCCGCTTTCTTACAAGCCGCTTTCATCATCTCTTCGCGAGACGCAACCGCTTCGTATCCTCCGTATTTTTTCGCATATTTGTCTCGTCGGTTGACGGACTCGGTCGTCAAAGACGGGTCAAGGCGGAATGGTTTGAATTCGACGGTGAATGACACAGGCGGGTGCTCGGGAGAGGACGAAGAGGATTTCGATTGGTAGGTGCTGATCGCTTTGTTGAGGTTTCGATAGCCGATGTAGCAGAACGGGCCTGGGCGAGCGGAGGCGAGGCGAGGCGAGGCGAGGCATGCGAGGCAAGAGGCAAGAGGCAAGAGGAGATAGGAGATAGAAACGTCAGTGTCTATCGATCGTAATCGCGGCGATCACTCGAAACGCGCATCAGAGGAAATAACAAAAGAGGGAAACGAAGAAGAACGAAAGCAAGGAGTCAAAAGAAAGGAGTCTCCAACCTCGACTCACAAATAGCGTCCGAAATGATACAGATCTTGAAAGCCGACATCTTTGATGAGATTGTTACTTTTTCCCTTCCTAAACTAATTCCTGATCCTAATTCCTGATGCTGATATTGATAATATTGTTATTGCTATGGATATTGTATTCCGGTCAAAGTGCAACCGTCGAAGCTCGAAACACGAAAGGTCGTTCGCCCTGGCTCGTCCCTCTATATATATGTCCAATTTAGTTCTTATTACCTTACGTATGTCCGTTCCACTCTCCTGGTCCTCGGGACTTGGGACTTTGGAAGAGAGAGAAATGAACGCTGATTGATTGCAGATGCAGAGATGATGGCTGAGGTGGCGAATACGAATACGAATTACGGGTCTTTCTGGCGTGTGAATGGCCCCGTTGTGATGTGACTGACGTGAGGGACTGTCATCATTGTCTCTTTGGTGGGTGGGTGGTTGGGCGATTCGCGGGTATCTCTTGCTTTTACTGCTCCTTGCCGTTTGACCCCCCCATGGTTGGGTTGCTTGGATCATGAGTAATCTAACTTGCTCATCCCGTTCGTTCAATAGCCCCCGCCCCCGCCCCCGCCCGCGCCTGCGCCGAAACCCAAAAAAAAACAGGGGCCAAGGGGGAAGGGGGAAGGGGGAAGGGGGAAGGGCCAAGGCGCAGGGGGGATGACCAATCAATCAGTCAGTCAGTCCAGGCACAAAAAGGCAGGGGGGGGCAGTGTGGAGTGTCCACGGACGAGGGAGGAGAAGAGCGGG
>JANGFI010001824.1:0-34988 GCA_025758705.1 Goffeauzyma gilvescens | reverse complement strand
CATTACCCCCCCCCCCTCCTCTTCTCTTTGTTTAGGCTGCTGCTGCTGCTCCTCTCTTCATCCATACTACCCGGGCTCTCGCTCGCTCGTTTTCATGTGCGCTCCTCGAGCGGCCCCGGGGATCCAAAAACGTAGATGTAGACGCAGATGCAAACGCCAAACGCCAAACGCCAAACGCCAAACCCTAATGGAATTCCACTTAATAAACAAAGTCACGTGCCCCATTCCCCCGTGCCCGTGCCGTAGTCGTCGCTCTCGAGTGTTTGGATGAGTACAATCCCTGGCTTCGCCTGTCTCCTCATTCTCCTCTTCATCTCTTGGCTCTCTTTCTTTTTTTCCTTTCTTTCTTTCTTCCTTCCTTCCTTCCTTCCTTTCGCTTTTTGCCTTGTTATGCCTTTCTCTTCGCCGTCTCCGTCTCTCCGTTTTCTTTTCTCTGTCAAGAGGAACGAAAAGAAAGAAAAAAAGAACCACGACACGACACGAGAGGTGATAGTTGGTGACCCTGGTACCCCTACACATAGTGCATTTTGATCGACATCGACATCGGCCGTTCCATCGCCCGGCCTCGCCCCGTCGCATTCACACATATTTCTATATCCCCGACACCTCCTTCTTCTTCTTCTTCTTCTTCTTCTTCTTCTTCCATTCCATCTATCTAGCTATCTAGCTATCTAGCTATCCAGCTATTCTTGTTCCGTGATACGTGATCCAGTATCCAGCACTCGAGATCTCTCATCCGCGATCCAAGTTCGATCTCAATCATGGGCCTCTTGACGATCATTAGGAAGAACAGGTTGAAAGAGAAAGAGATGAGGCTTCTGTTTTTGTGAGTCTGAGAGATAGCGAGCGAGCGAGCGAGCGAGGGAAGTGAGAGAAGGAAGAGAGAGGGAGAGGGAGAAGGAAGAGAGAGGGAGAGAGGGGGAGAGAGGGGGAGAGAGAGGGAGAGGAAGTCAGTATGAGAGAGGGATTGTTTTGGCGAGAGCCAGTGGAAGCGAAAACAGCGAGCGTCTGTTCACGAGACAGTGGAGCGGGAATCGAGAGAGAGAAGCGCAGAGGCAGAGAGCCAGTCCGGAGGGGTGAAGGGAGAGATTCTCCGATTTTCGATCGCGATCTATCAATCTGCATCCCTTCATCATATCGTATAATCGAATCGGCGGCTGCTAACCTTCTATCCGAATGAATGACTGAATTATCCTCTTCTTCTTGGACCTTTTTTTTGACCCCTTCCCCTCCACTTCTTCTCCCGTCGTCCGCTCGATCACCCCCCCCCCCCCTTCACGCCCTTACAGAGGTCTCGACAACGCCGGAAAAACGACGATCCTAAAGAAAATGAATGACGAGGATATTTCCATGGTGGCCCCGACCCTGGGGTTTGGGATTAAGAGCTTTGCGTATAAAGGGTGAGGATTTGAGTGGCTGTCTTCCGGTTCGTTGGTTCGTTGTCGGCTTTTGGTTTTTCTTTTTTCGGGATTATACAAGGGGAAGGGGTTAGAGGGACGAGATTGGTCGTCTTGTTCGCATTCCTTACGCTCGACTTTGTTCCCTCTTTGTCGTTTTCGGTCTCTTTTTTTTTTTTTTTTTTTTTTTTTTTTTTTTTTGCCGCTCTGGATCTCTCGCCCGTCCGAAGTTCGAGGACGATTGAAAGGTTACCAACCACGCGCAAGACAAGGCGAGACCCGGTGTCTAGTGATTATACCATCCTGGCGGGGATGTAAGGAAGCAGGGGAGGGCGAGGGGTTTCCTCGAACGCAGAAGAGGGGAAAGGAGCGGAATCGCAACGGATTAAACGGATAATCGGAAGAAGACCGTGTTCACTTCCTACATCCAAAGTGATATCGTGAACAAGGAACAAAGAAGCGAATAAGACATACAGCAATTTCTATAGGGTAATTTTTTCCAATACATGACAGCTAACTACTTCTTCTCACGTCACCTGCATCGTTCTATTTCACCGGATTGACACCCCTCCCCGCCCGACCTCGCCGGCAACATATCCCTCAGATATACCCTCAACGTCTGGGACGTCGGTGGTCAACGTACTCTCCGGCCCTACTGGCGAAACTACTTCGAGTCCACCGACGCTCTCGTCTGGGTCGTCGACTCATCCGATCGTCAACGGATGTCAGATTGTCGCGATGAGTTGAAAGCGCTGTTGAAGGAAGATAGATTGGCGGGAGCGACGCTGCTGGTTTTCGCGAATAAACAGGATTTGGAGGGAAGTATGCGGACGGAGGAGATTAGAGATGTGAGTTCGGCCGAGAATCTACGTTATTTCCTCCTTCTCGCTCGCGCGGATTCCTGGTGGAGTCGTCGGGCTGCATTTTCTCTTTTCTGTCTGTTGGAAAACAGGGCTCCGATGGATTCGTACCGACGGATATTTCGTTCGACCGACGTCTCAATGACCCCCCCGATGGCTCAATTACTGATTTTATTCTTATCTATTCTTTTCTATTCTATTTCTATTCATTTACTATGCTGTTTCCGTTTCCGCCTCCGTTTCTTCTCGCATCTCCCCTCTTCTATTTGTTCGCGTCCTCAAACAGGCCCTCAATCTCCCTTCCATCCACTCACATCGCTGGCTCATTCAACCCTGTTCAGCATATACCGGCGAGAACCTCCTCGTCGGTTTAGATTGGTTAGTGAAAGACGTAGCTGAGAGGGTATATTACTCGACGGCATCAGGATTGAGCGCGGCGGAGGGGAGGGAGGCAGAGATAGTGGCGAGAGAAGCAACACCGCTGGTAGGCAAGATAGGAGAGGGAGGGTCGATGGTTTAGACTTGATTGTTGTGACGATCTTCGTTTGTTTGTTGCCGTTATCTTGGTCCCTTCTCTCGAGTTTGTCGCTACTCTTGAACTCTTGCTTTTGTTTGTTTGTTTGTATGTATGTGCGTTACGTTATAGGCGCACCTAAACGACCCCATCTTACGACCCCCTTGTACAATGTCTATGCCCATCCCATGGACTCCTTGCGATGTTTCGGCGTCGTCGAGCAAACAGCTAAAACGGGACGAGCGGCGTCACCTTAAGAATTGAATATTCTCGTGTGTTGCAAGTCATGGCGTCCCATCATGATCTCTCCTAAAGGCCAAGTGGTACATGGCTCTCCTCCCTTCTCATCTGCCCAGGACCAGTCATCGTCATCGTTGATCGGGAGCGTCTCCGACTGACTGTGACCGGACGAACCATCTGTCGACTCGGAGAAATCGTCACAGACTGTGGAAGGGGTTCGGACTGGCGCTTCGCTCGAAACTGAATATGTGAATCGGGAGACTTCGTCATCGACTAACGTCCTTGCGGGGTGGAGAAGAAGCTGAGTCGAGGCATATGGGCCAATGATGTTTAGCCTCACTGCAGAGGATAAAATGGAACGGACGTGGAGAAACAGGTGAAGATGAATGGCTCGGTCTGTTGGAGTTGGGTGCAAAGATGGGTGGGTGGGTGGTTGAATAGTCTCAGCTTCGTTTGTACAGGACGCAACCGGTCACATCTCAACTCACCTATACGTAATCCAAGAGCATTGGTAACCAATCCCCAGCAGATTGGGAGATGTCCAGCTGTCTCTCCTCTTCTGATCTTCAACTTGTATTTATCAATTACTTGTACTTTCAGATCTTGATTGTCGTTGATGTCGGTGGATTCCTCCGCCGCTTCATTCCAAGATTCATGTACGTTCTTCGGAATAGATAGACCTTTACTGAATAGTGTAAGCATGGCGATCCCTTGCGCTCTCGAAGACCGTTGTGTGACATGGTTGAGTGTCATATTATTGTATGCTTGATCAGCACAACAGACGTTTTCCAAACCCCTTGAATCGTCTGCCACTTCTTGTAGAGCCCTCCAGCTCTCCACAACAAAAGGAAGAGTAGACAAGGAGTAGTTTCGGACAGACTCCTTGATAAATCCCAGCAGACCATTCACTGGATCAGGCCTACCGCTTCCTGCTCGGTTGAGACTATGATGGGAGAGGTGTCCATGTTTGGCGTACGATTCAAGTCCGGAAGAAGCAACGAATCCGCCGGTGGGGAGATTGGAGTCGAGGAGGACATACAGCAGATGCTGCTCTGCTAAGGTATCTTGATCCATGTCGGTCGAGGAGCCAGATATCGGGTAGTGATAATCGGTCGATCAGTTGGAAAGGCCTAGCTAGCCCTAGGGGTCAGAGGAAGGTCGTGAGGTGGTACACAAAATCAACACTCAGGAAAATAAGACGCTGTCACAATCGACCACGTTGTCTGTGAAGTCGACGTTCCGAAAAGGCGAATGAGAGAAGATGGAGATCGAGTGTTTCGCTATCGACAACCCCGCCATGCACAACTGGAAGAAGACACAGAAGACGCAAGAGAGATGTACGTTGTCTCGCAGTTGGTAAAGTTGTCCTTAGGGGGCTTGGAAGCAGGATAGTGAGGAGGAAATGTGTGAAATACTATTGTAGTACACAGTAGGAGCAAATGAAAGAGATTGGGAGAATGGAGACGACGCCGTCGTTATGGCCTTGAAGAAGATAAGGAGCGAGGATGAATATCTGATCCCGTCGGCCCGCCCCGATTCTGCGTGATGTTTACTTTGTGTGGAGGGGAACCTGTCACTCTCTCGGTCGCGTTTCCCGTCGTTGCTATTGGCGCAATCTGATTTGGCTTTATCAAGGGGGGGGGGGTCCATTTTGGATGATTGTAACGTTAAATATTTCATCAATTGATCATGTGAGTGGTGTGTTGGAAAATACAAGTCCTAAAGATGATGTAGAGTTTTGACGATGCTCAAATGGTAGTGTGGAAGACAACTCGGACAAAATCCCAGGCCAGGGATGGATTCAGGCTTTGTATTTTTGTTCCTGCATTTGTCCAGACTGCTGGGCTTGCGAGAGATGATGTAGTTATATAATTTTGGGTGTCTGTTTTGGGTTCTTTTCATTCGTCTTCCAACCCTTTGTCATTTTCCATCGAATGGAGACTTCCTTACATCATGCCGCCCATACCTCCCATACCGCCCATACCGCCCATACCACCCATTCCTGCGGGCGGGGTCTTGTCTTCGGCGTCAACAACACAGCACTCGGAGGTGGTGAGCAACGAGGCGACACCGGAGGCATCCACCAACGCGGTCCTGACCACCTTCAACGGGTCCAAAATACCCTTCTCGATCATGTCGCAGTACTCTCCGAGAGAAGCATCGTAACCCCAGTTGAATTGGGAAGCGTACTTGTCGAGCAGAGTGCCAACGACAACGGAACCTTCCTCACCAGCGTTCTCGACGATGGTTCGAGCGGGTCGGGTGATAGCAGATCGGATGATGGAAACACCGAGCTGCTGGTCAAAGTTGTCGACCTTGATGTCGTTCAAAGTGAGAGAGGCCTTGAGCAAAGCCGTTCCTCCACCGGGGACGATACCTTCCTCGACAGCGGCTCGGGTAGCGTTCAATGCATCGTCGTATCGGTCCTTCTTCTCTCCGACTTCGACTTCACTGGAACCTCCAACCTTGATGACGGCAACACCGCCAGAAAGCTTGGCCAATCGCTCTTGGAGCTTGGATCGGTCGTACTCGCTCGTGGTCGAATCGTTGATGACCGATCGGATCTGCTCACATCGGCCAGTGATGTTCTCCTTGGCACCCTCACCGTTGAGGAAGATGGTGTCTTCCTTGGTGACAGTGACAGAGCCGCAAGAACCGAACATCTCAGGGGTAGCTCGCTCGAGCTTGATCTCGAGCTCGTCGGAGAAGACGGTACCACCGGTCAGGATGGCCAAGTCACCGAGAATGGATTTTCGGTTGTCACCGAATCCGGGAGCCTTAACGGCACAGACCTGGAGCTGACCTCGGAGCTTGTTAAGAATGCAAGCGGCGAGAGCCTCACCATCGATGTCCTCGGCAACGATGAGGAGCGGTCGTCGGGCCTGAGCGGCGATCTCGAGGGCAGGCAGGATATCCTGGAGCTGAGAGATCTTCTTCTCGGAGAGGAGGACAAGAGGCTTCTCGAGCTCGGCCTTCTGGCCCTTGACGTCGGTAATGAAGTAAGGTGAGATGAAACCTCGGTCGAATCGCATACCCTCAGTGATCTCGATCTCGTCCTCGATCGTTCGGCCCTCCTTGACGGTGATGACACCCTCCTTACCGACCTTCTCCATTGCCTGGGCGATGATGCCACCAATGTGAGTATCACCGTTAGCAGAAATGGTAGCGACCTGAGCGATCTCCTCAGAGGTGGTGATGACCTTCTTGTTGGCTTCGAGAACCTGAAGGACTTTCTCAACAGCCTTCTGGGATCCTCGTCGGAGGTCCATAGGGTTGCAACCGGCAGCAACGTTCTTCACACCCTCGGCGTAGATAGCTCGGGCAAGAACGGTCGCGGTGGTGGTTCCGTCACCGGCCATCTCGTTGGTCTTGTTGGCGACATCCTGGACAAGTCGGGCACCCAGGTTCTCGAAACGGTCCTTGAGGACGATGGCCTTGGCAACAGTGACACCATCTGAATAGAGGAAAAGGGGAGATTATCAGTACCTGCGTGTGATAGACAAAAACAAATGCTAGCACAATGGAACATGCGACTGCCACTAACCTTTGGTGATCTTCGGTCCACCGAACGGCTGCTCGATGATCACATTTCGGCCTTTAGGTCCCATGGTAACAGACACGGCCTTGGCAAGGATATCGACACCCCTGAGCATGGCAGCTCGACCTTCATTGGAGAAGAGAACCTCCTTGTGCTGAGCATAGCCTCGAACGGACTGATGGCCCAAGAAAGATCGGGTGAGAGGCTGGGTGGTGGCGGAAGAAAGGATTCGCGAGCGCGAGGAGGAGGCGGCAACTCGGGACAACATGGTGAGCGAATGAGGGATAATGGCAGATGATTCTCAAACTGCTTTTGATAGAGAGACTCTAAGAAGGATGAATCGAGACGTTGGTGCAACTAACGAAATGATACCAGGAAGTGTTTATTCAACCCTTCTTGAGTGCCGATATGTATTATCTTGTTGAACTCGATCCAATCTTCGTCCGTCTCCTCGCCATGACCTCCGTTGGTTTGCCCCCTCCTCCGCTATTCTTCCCGACGCCTTCTCCGCGGTTTCTTCTGGAAAGGTTACCTACCTCGCTCTCACTTTTCCGCCCGAAAGAGCCAGGATGAATCACGTGATACTTGTTCCTCCGAGGTTCGTCGCATAATCAACCGCGGCAGGGGAAAGGGGGAGGGGGAGGGGGGGATTGGCAGTGGAAGTGGCGATCTTCACCAACACCAGCAAGCCAACTCCCCCATTCAAGAGCGAGGAGGAGCTGTGAAAGAGCTGAGATACAGTGCAGGGAAGATGTCAGGAAATATCATTTAGTTCCAAAGACTGGAAAGGAAAATATGGGACGGTCAAGTATCCTAGATCAGACGAAACATACATAGGGGAAATTGTCTATGATAAAACATGCTATGCTCGGAAAGGATGGAAAATGGCTTCTCCTGGTCCCTGTACTCTATACTGACATCGCGATCTTTCTCCCGCCCCCCATGTATAAATCGCGGGTCTGTGCCCCCCCCCCCTCCTCCCTCCCCCATCATGCCCTCGTTGATGTACCGCATCAATAAGGCGTCGGTCTATTATTCAACGGCTTATAATGATTCTTCGCAATTTTATCCAACTCTTTCGCCTTCCTATTCCCAATTTGCACAGCCTTTGTTCCACCATATTGATTCTCTTTGACTTTACTCAGTCGGATCGGTCTACTACCGACGTATTTCCCATCCATCTCTTTCCAGGCTTTGAGAAAGTCTTCAGGGTCGCCAAAGGCGATGAATCCATATTTGGCCTGTCGGAGTTGGAAGAAGGGTGAGATATTTCACGTATGTGCACAACAGGTCGAAAAAAAGTAGGAGAAATTTTGTTAGCTCAGCTCAGTTAAGCATCGGGTTTGTAGAAGAGAAAGTTTGGGGAAAGCAGCCATGTATTACGGTGTTTGAGGACGTAAGACGGGGAAAGGGGATACCTACCTTGTCACTCAGACGGTCGCGTACCACCTTAGATTTCTTGTAACTCGGATACTTCTCGAATGCACGATCCAGATTCTCGGCACGGAGGTCGTTGGCGAGATCACCGACGAAGAGACGGAACCAGGCTGAGTTTCGTCGAAGGGTAAGACAGCGAAACCGGGATAACCGAGGCGGAATGAAATTAAAGAGAGTGAGCCAAAGAAGGATGAATGTCGTCAGCATGCATGTATCTCATCTTCCTTTGCTTCCATTCTTAGCGCCATCAACTCAAGTACTGAGCGCACACTCACATGGATCCCACTCTAACAAAGATTTATCTTCCCATGTTTTCCCTCCAGCTTTCCTGATAACCGTTTCTCTCTTTCCTCCCTCATGAGTAGATTTCACTGCTGATTTCCCTTTTGCATCTTTATCTCTTCCCTCACCCTGAGCTACACCAATCTCATCCACTCCTCCTAAACCTCCTCCAGGGACGTACGCAGTGGACTGTTGAGCCACGTCGGGGTCCCAAGAGGGATAAACAGCCGCAGCCGCAGGTGCCCCTCCATTTCGGGAGGGACCCGCTGCGGAGTAAGAGTCGGTAGGCGTCGAGTAGTATGCCGGCGTCTGGGTGGTTAGAACGGGATCATAGCCTTGGGAAGCATAGTAGGCTGCCCAGGCTGCTGCTTGTTCTTCTGGTGTGTACTGGCCTGACATGGTGTTGTGTCGTGCCGATATGGGCGTGGAGGGTGAAGAGGTGGTGGGTCTATGGAGAGGAAGGAAGTTGGATGGTATGCATACAAGCCGGAATGAGGATGTCAAGCTTGAGTAGGTTAATGGAAAGGATCTTAGCATGGAGAGGATGTGCTTATAACGCAATAGCTGTGAAGCATCAGTTGAGACAACAATATTAGATTAGCCGTGACAACCGAGATGAGCTATTGTGGACAGTAACCTTGTTTGATTGTTGTACCAGTTTCTGAACTATTACGTGATTAACGACTTGAGGTGCTGTGTTTTACCGCACCTCCCGGGACCGAGATATCCCTCCCCCCGTTTCTTCTTCCGCTGTTCGTTGTTGTTTCATGTGACACCACAAAATTGCCGTTTCGGGTAATTATGCATGCTGCGGGATGTGTCGCGGGTCAAGCGCCTGCAAGAGGGAAGGGCGAACAGGCAACTGTGACGGCCATTACGACCTCTCGTCGATTTGGTTTCAGTCACTGGGTGCATCGTCATCCTCGTTCGTACTCGCATATACATATGGTCAAAAGAGCTTGCATGTTCAAACCCGACAAAATAGCCTTATCCATACGAACTACACTTAGACAGTGGACGTACCCAGATATTTTGCGTTAGATCAATACTCTTCCAGGCCGATCTCTCTCCGAAACAAACTTTGCATATCTTAAACCAGGGAAACATCAGATAATTCAAGTGGGAAAGGGACGCACACAGGATCAGGAATAACAATGAAGGTCATCGGGACTTCTCTGGCAGCCTTGACGGGTGAGCAGTCGTGTATTTTCTTTCTGACAATCGTCCAGAAACCGGTGATTGCGTTGGGTCAAATTTCACGCTGATCTCACGTTGTCGCTCGCGCCCCGCTACGTTCTCCTCTTGGTCGCTCTCTCCACCTGTCCATTCCTACAGCCTTGACCGCCCTTGTATCTGCTACTCCTATTCGAGTGATTCACGTCACCGACCCGTCGTTCGAGACTTTTGCTCCTGCTTCTTTGCACCACGGCCACCCTCCGGGGCACGAATGGCACATGCTCAACCCCCCTTTCTCGTCATCTATTGAGACTGACTCCGATGAGAACGGCTATAAGCGACCCTCCCTCTCCTCAGGATCCGAATTACCAAGCGGAGACGCGGCCGATGCTCCTGAGATCAAAATTTCGGACCCTTGGGTCAAATGGGTTCCTTCCTTCTGGGAGGACTACCTTCGACGCGCCGATGTTGATTCCAAGCCATGGGAGAAAGAACCTCCTGCTCAACCTCCGATCCCTGACTGGTTGAAGATTATCGCTCCATCTCGACACGGCGATGCCCACAATCGCCTCCACTCTAGCGTTGTTGTAACCAGTTTGCGACCAATCCATGGAGAGGGGGCCATGACCCACGGACACGCCGTTATGAACGGCGAGGATAGGGATATCTCGAAATACATTTTGGGATCGGGAGAGGTGAATGCTTACTCGACGAAGGACATGTCAGGTCATTCCCACGGACATGGACATGGACACGGCCACGGACAAGGAGAACAGTCTGGCGAGCACGGTCAATGCTGGATGGGACGTCTTTCCCGAGCGATGCAGTCCCTCAAGCCATACGAACTCTTCTTCATCTGTTTCGTCTTCGGTGCCGGCCTCGGCTCTCTCGCCCGAATCGCATTCATGCTCGTCATTCTCGCCCGAAGATCTCACGAATACCTCAACGAGACGGTGACCGATGGTTCTGATACCCGCGCACTACCCCATACGATCCCACCACGGACGACGAACGAGAATGCCAAGGACGAGGAGAAAGTCGCACTGATGGCAAACGTTGACGCGGGTGAGATGACCGAAGAAGAGGCCCTCCCTGTTTACGAGGAAAAACCAGCGAGGGTCTCACTGACGCAACAAGCCAGTCCACGATAAACCCTCTCCTCACTCCGGAGACCTGATTATCAAGCGCTCCTGCACGTCACTACTGAAACAGACAATCTCACGAATGACGTGTTCATCGCATCTGTTCGTCTTAGCACCTTTTGTACGTTGGTTTTCTTGAAAAGCCGTTGTTGTCTTTGTCTTTCTTTTCTTTGATACTTACATGACATGCCCAATCGCGATTGATTGACTAATCGTAGTCCCACTTCCTGAGTGAACGACACCCAACCTCAAACTCAGGTGGGTCCGTCCGGTCCAGTTGACCTTAATCCGCCTCGGCTGCGAGCCCGACTCCTAGGTTTGACTAAGCATAACTTGAGTTTCTGCGGTCAGATCACAGTCATCTTTGAGCATTCTGCGCCTTTAAATGATTGAAAGTAGATACAGTAGTGAACAGTCACAATTGCTAACGATACTTTACGTATGCACGCACCAGTCACTACTCTCGCGGTCGGTTGGACCCGTGCGTTCCAAGCCGCAAGGTCTCGGCTGAAAGGATTAATTACTTGGCGGTCTTAAAGCGACTTCATGTCGGATGTCGTGCCGCGAAAGACGGCGTTCTTCTTAGTGGTGTGTGGATTTTCTCCCATTGCTTGGAGATCCAATGCAGGGATACCGACCTACCGATGAATGTCATTTCCGATCCTTGCTGATATTTCGATAGGAACCCCGTCTGAAACTTCTGGGAAAGTTTATAAGACGTGCTCGCCTATCTCTAATAGCGCCGTTCCTCGCAGTGGGGTGTCATGCGCGCGTTTTGACCGCTGACCGCTGCATCGCTTGGAACCTCTTGCTGTTGGATAATGTTCCCCCATAGAACACGACAACAACAACAACAACGACGCGTTCTTTCACTTCCTTTTCCCGTTCGTCTCCCCGCGTCCTTCCTTTTCCAGAGGGGTAGTTCATCTTCTCTTGGTATTTGTACGTGACATCCGTACCTCGTCGTGACTCAGGTACTGCGTATGTGACCCAGACAAAGACCAGCTTCGGCTTAAGGACCTGCGTCTCCCCCCCCCCCCCGGCGCGCTCGACCCCGGAACCCACCTCAGATCCCTTCGTTGGGGCTAATTGCTTGGCTGCCGCCACCTCTGCCCCCACCCCCCGCCCCCCCTCCCTTATGCGCTCGAGAACGGCCGTCAGTTACCGCCATTTACGCAACCGCCGCCCCCCTCCCTCTACGGCATTATTAATCCGGCTCGGATGATCTGATGTTATTCCTTGGGGGATCAACGTCTGGTCACCGGAACCCTAGTCGTGCAGATAAACATCAAGCATGGAACGTAATTATGAACAGTGGCTTACACTCTAGGACTTGAGAGGAAATTGGATGAACAGAACAGATTCGGGGAAGGGGGAGGCGGTCCAGTAATGATTTGGAGCGTGAGGTCCGGTGTGCCCATGGGGAGCTGTGTTGTTCACCTGGAGCGTGAATCAGGACACAATAGTCTACCTAACAATGAAGATGTGCCCGTCGTCCAAGACGCACGCAAAACGATTTCGCCACCACGCCAACATTCCACCTGTGGGATGGGAGGGTTGTATCTAGCATTTCAGAATGGTTGGCGTGGTCCCTTCATCGTTTCACCTGTCTGCCTGCGATCCGAGACAACTGAGAGCCCCCGGATAGTTTACCTGGACGTGTCCTTGGAGATTCGCGACCCTCCAGTTCGAAAGAGCAACAGGGTGACATTGAGCTTGGCCGAGGTTGCTGGCTTAACCCTCTTCTTTGTCGTGTTGACATTGAGGTCGGATCTAACAGGAAAAGGCACAGTTACTTAACGACAGATATTGAGTAATGAGGCGCAGCTTCCACTGAAACAACATAGATGAAAGTTTTCAGAGCTTATCGGATGTCTGACCGCCCGGCAGATATTTATTCCGGCGCTGAAGAGGATGATGCTCCCTCAGAAGGCGATTTGAAACCCGTGCTACACGGCTCTGACTTGATGTCCGCTGTTCCATCTGAATCGGCGAGTCGCCCCTGAGATGTCAGCCACCGATAATAGTGGCGAATGCGTGACATCGAAGAGATAAGCGAGGCGAGAATCGCCTTCAAGCGCCTCCCCAAATCTCCTCGTCGCTTGTTTGTTTGTTTGTTTGTTTGTTTGTTTGTTTGTTTGTTTGTTGACTGGGAATGTCAAAATCCACCTTGTTTTGTCCACCAAACCGAACGCTACTCCGTCGCCTTTGTAGTTGCTGCATGAAGCAAGCCCCTTGCATGATCCCATTCGTGTACGCACGAGCGATTTCCCTGAAGTATATAAGAGTTTTGCATTGCACTGGATGTATTATTCTCCTTGATGTCAAATCATGATCAGAGCTATTCGATACATTTCCAAACTCATTCCGATTCCCTCAACTCGCATTAACAAATACATCCTCAATCACACTCCTTTAAAAATCACATAACCAATCACGACAACTTATCTCACATTTCCTTGAAGATGGTCGCCCTCAAGTTCGGTATCATTGCCACCCTCGTGTGTGCCCTTACCAGCCCGTTCGTCTCTGCCGCCCGGACCGAAGTAAAACGACAGGTGGTTGCAGAGAACGTTTGTGCTAACGTCAACTTGAATTTGAATGTCCCGGTAATAGGGAATGTAGTAAGTCATCTGTTGGATTCCTTGTTTCTATTCCTCTTCATTAATTAACGTTCTTCTGTGTTTCCAAACAGCCCATCCTGGCCGGTGTGTGTGTTTGCGAGTCAGGAGACGTCCTCAACCCATCTTCGGATGCGCTCCTCAAAGCCGCCATTTCGGCTAGGATCAACACGAACATCCTTCAGCTCCTGGGCCTCAATTTAGACCAAGTCACCGCCAACCTGGTGACGGCTCTCATTTCCCTCGTGAGTTGAAACTTGATTCCGTTCGAATCCGTCGTTAAAGTACTGATTTTTCTCTATTTGTTTTTCTTCCCTCAGATCAAAGCAAGCCCCAACAAAGGATCCTCTTGCGTGTCCAACGCCCCGGTGGCGCGACGAGGCTTGCCGAGGCGATGTCCGCCGGGATTTAAGAGCTGTGCAGTTTCTGCCTCCGCCTCCTTCCTTAGCTCCGCCTTCGAATGCCTCGACACCGGTTCTAACATCGAGTCTTGTGGTGGATGCATTTTCCCCACTGGAGGGGACCGAGCTGGAGAAGATTGCACCGCAAAGGTCGGCGCCAACTCCGTTGCGTGTGTCGCTGGCACATGTGTCATCGAATCTTGCGCTAGGGGTTTCACTTTGTCTGAAACGGAATGTGTCCAGGTTGCTTTGAAACAAACCATCTACTCGTAAGAAAGAGACCCGTATCTCGTTCCTTCACGACAACCATGTCCGAATGATATAATCGACCGCGTTCTCATGATTTCGGAAACCGTGCCTGTCCGTGACTGTATATTTCTCGTCTGCTATGGACAATTTATTTTTGACCGTTTTTCGCTACCGCTCATCCTATGATAGACGATATATATTTTCACCTGGTATATAGAATCAACAAGTGACCAAGGCCCATCGGCCGCTCAGGCATTTACCGCCCTTTCTGGAAGCCCCTCCCCCCCCCCCCCAAAAGGGGGACGCGCGTGGCGAGGTGGCAAAACTGGGAAACTATCACTTGAGGCATGACTATAAACCCCAACTGAAACGAATCAGCATCAAGATGCGATACTGAAACGGATGGATTTTGCCTCCCGGTCCCTATGGAGCATGGGAGCTCATACCTTGGACCACTGATCTGCACCTACAATCAAATGACAATCCATTGCGCCGGTCCGACCAATGCAGGTATACGTCCTGCTTTCCTTTCGGGCTAGCTTCCCATGTTCACTCCAGTGAGCGACCGATCATCCATTCGTACTTACTGCTGGATTCTGGAATTTGTTGAGTCGGGGGAGCCGTGTGATACATACCGCTCAGAGCAATACCATCGTTACTGTGTCATCGGAAGAGGGATGGGAACTGCAGCATTCTGGTCGAATGGGCGTATGACTGTCCTGCAGCAAAATTACATCTTCCTCATACCGTACCACCGCATATCTGCCTTATCCTATAAAGCCCACGTTCGACGTGGACGTGGAAGCAGAAGAAGAAGAAGTAGCAAACCACCAGGCCATCATGCTATTCGTACCAGTTTTGCCGGTCTCCCCGAAGTCCTCAGCAACCTCTGTCTCGATCTTGCCGTCACTTGCGTGTTTGTTTTCTTCATAATCGTAATAGTCTGCACGTCCAAAGATCCGAGCGGAATCGTGCGGGTGTTTTGGACCCACGCTGGCGAGAAGAGGAGGGAGGTAAAACCGAGCTTCTGGCCACTGGATGTGAGGGGAAGGAGCCCGGGAGGAGAACATTGGTTGTCAGGGATCACATTGGGCGAATAAAAAAAAATGCAGTGAGCAAAGTCAGCATTAGCCCCCGAGTTTCAAGGATCGTTGGCTTGCTTTCTATCAGCTTACCATGAGGTTGAAAGGGATGTCTTCGAGGCATTCGCTGCTCCTTGGAGATGGCAGTATATTGAACCACCTGGGGCGCATTTCCTCTGTTCTGCAGACGGCAGGGGGTTTAACAGTTATTCACAAGCCAGATTCAGCTGGGACCCAAGAGATCATGCCGAAATCGCGAAGGTCTAATGTCCAGCACTCACTCTACAGGAGACCCTTCCCACGTCTCACAAACATATATATGGACCACAGCCGTCCATCCCACTGCCTTCCCTTCTCTATTCAGACCCTCCTTTCCATTGGATGCAGAGGGCGGAGAGGAACAGAATAGCATGCATCCTGCGTCTTGCAGATCCTTGGCGTTGGCTGATAGGTGAGATTCTTCGTGTAGCTCCCGGACAGCACAGGAGAGCATAGATTCTCCTTGTTCGGGCTTGCCACCATATCCATTCCATCTGTGGATGCGATTGAGAGGAAGTCGCGGATTTCAAATAGTGCCGGTGTGATCCGCCAGAACAGAAGAAACGCCGAAAAAAAGGAATCGTTCAGACACCGATCGCCATCGAGTCCAGTCCGTGGACTCACTTTCCCTGGCCAAAACCTCTCTTTTTGTGACCGAGCAGGACCTAGCGAGAGTCAATCACAACATCGCAAGCATTAGCGCCTCGAAAGAAGAAAACTCATGGAAGCTCACAGCACCCAAACCCAAACACGCACTTTCCCCTTTTCCCTGTCTATCACAAATATTAAGCTATAGTGCTGGACATGATCCGTTAGCTTGAGCCATTCAAGTCCGGAGACGCGGGGTTGACGCTCATCCAAGACATGAAGATCCGCCTTTGGTGGCAAGCCGGGGATACCGAGATCGGCCAAGTCGAGACCTTGCATTGTCTCACTACCACTCGGATCTTGACAGCGTGGGCTTGGTGACGGGAGGATGTGGATGTTGTCATTTGCGAATCGCCTATCATCAAAAATAAGCATCTTGGAGCTACTATTCATTCATGTTTGTATCCATCACCGATCACGGCAGGGGAGGATGACGACGAGTCTAACTTTGAATCTGGTCGACGCGTCGCGTGAGTGAAGGGGGCGCCAGTGGGCAAGATCACGGGCGATATTCTGTTTACACGTGACGAGGGAAAGGTTGTGCGTCAGTTAGCAGCAACAGATTCAAATGATCTGGCATCTTGCATCTCTTCTCTCTGACGGGGTTGTATCGTTCATAGTTGATTTGTGCTCTATGCCGGCTAGCCACTGCTCATGCTGCACCACTACAAACACCCTCGACCCAATCGACCTCCCTGCCGACAGTAGTCAGGTTCTCACACCCGTCCTTCTTCACGACGACATCGTCCTCCAATCTGACACCGCCGACGGGGATATACCTTTCGAGCGCTTGAACATCAACGAGCGGACTCTGCCTAACTCCAGCTGCAGTCATCAGGTCCTCTGAGAAGTAACATCCTGGTTCGATGGTAAGGACCATGTTTTCCTCGATCACTCGGCGGATACGGAGGTACTGGAAAAGTTTCGGATATTTCGCCGATTCCGCTGGGATGTTCAGATGTTCGGATCGAAGGAGTTGGAGAGAGTCATGAACGTCGATACCCATGCTGTGGCCTGTCAATAGAGCAAGTAGAGATATCAGCGTTCGTTCTTTCTACAAATGATCAACCACTGATCTCCCAAGCCGAAAACAATGATTATGGGGATCGGCAAACTCACCAAGCCCGTGGGGCAAGAAAGCCCAAGTGAGCGAGCTCTCCAAGATCTGTTCAACCGAAGCGTTCTTGAAGATGCCCATTCTTAAGAAATCCTCTGCCAGAATTCGATGACACAAGAGATGTAGATAATCCCAATGGACACCAGCTTTGCACTCCGCCTCTACCGCCTTCTGCATCTTCAGAACCAGTTCGTAGATCTCTTTGCCTTCTTTCGTGAACTTGCCGCCATTCCCGACCGGGAACGTACGGGTTACGTCAGATGCATAGCCTCCAGCGACTTCGCAGCCCGCATCGATAAGCAGGACCTGGGGTAAGAAGGTTGAAGTGTGATATTGCAGGTCGTTGTACGGTTCAGACGGACCACCGGGACAACATCCTCTTGTCAGAGCAGACGAGGAGGCCCGCAAAGGGGCATGGTCGTGGAATGACGTGGACTTGCCTTGCTGTCCCTGGTTTGAAAGCGAAGGCGGGAATATCCTGTCATTACAAACGTAGTGGAGAGTACTCGCTCTTGATCCGGATGCGACGATCGGTAAGTATGCCTGAGAATCCGCGCCTGCACGACGACAAGCCGCAACAAACACAGCTTCGGCATCAGCTTCGCTCTCGATCTCCCATTCAGTTAAAGGCGCTGCATCATTGCGTCCCGGTTTATTGCCTTCTCCTGCTCCATGTCCTGATGCTGCCCGTCGAGCGGCGAATCGTCCGAGTTCTCGCATGACCACTTCATGGGCGGCCGACGTGATTCGATTGGCTTCACGAATGTGTTCAACCTCTACTGGGCTCTTGATCAGCCTCACGGTTTGGAGAGCTCGGAGAAGATATTTCGAATCGTACACGGGGCTTTGGTTGTTCGAAGGGATTGAAGAAATCGATGACCGAATTCGAGAAGTGATGGTCGTGGAATGCGGGAACAAGGTCTCATCGATCTTCTCGAGCGAGTAGGGCAATGTATGAACGACCACGTCAGCCCCATCATTGCCCTGGCTGTTGCCCAACTGTGCAAGCTGGTCAACATAGTTCTGGCAACCTTCCAACCCGGAGACGTCGTCCACTTCATCGTCATTCAGTCCTGACTTGATGGCTATTTCCCTAGATGCAGGCTGTGCACCAGACCACATGGAGACTGCCAGATCCGACGGTGGTACAAATAATTTGATGTGAACTTGCGGGGACTGAGGATCGATATCATTTTCGGCAGAGGAGGTACGGTGGGAGTCAACATAAGCGACGAGAAAAGAGGATGGGACGGTACATCCCGTCAGATACAGGAAGTTGGATTCTTGCCCTGAAGAGATTACGCAACAGGAATGACAAAAAGCATAGAAAGAGAGCAATATTTATAAGCAAGCTTGAGATATTGAAATGGCCCAATCCACAAGACATACCCGTCACCAGGTCACGTCCGATATGATTCGAGCATGAGGAGCCGGAAAACTCGTAGCCAGAGAACAAAACGGAACAGGCAACTAACGGAATGGTAGTTCTCTATCAGTATCATTGCGATTCAAGGCATGAGCGCCTTGCAACAGAATGATATGACGAGCCTTTGTCAGACTGGAGGTCGACGTCGGCGTGGGGTGTGATATCACAAGCTCATTGAATAGCCGTTGAAGGTGGAGTCTTGATGGATGTGGTAGAGATCGGCTTTGTGAGGACATTGTGGAATGACGTGTGTTGCGGGATGGACGTAAGGGATCGATGACAGAAGTTCAACCTGACAGGAAGGTCAGGTTCACCTTTGTTTCACGATACCAACTTAGACTGGATGATTCCATTGTCATCGGTGTATGTTATCGTCCGGGGAGCAACACCCGGCCAAACCAAACTCACGGCCACGCGCCTCCACGCGATGTCGCCGGTCACGGGGAAAACACTGCGGAAGCGGAAACGGGGACGGAAACCGGGGTGGACGGAGGCTACGGAAGATGCGATATCACCGGAGAATAAACGGATCGGACCACGACGAGTAAGTCGTTCCTTGGCCACAGTCAGCGTCAGCAGCTACTTGAGTTCATGTACCTAGAAGAGAGTTGATCAACTCGTACAATTTGCACTTGTCACTCGCTGAATCACAGCTGTCGATCGACACCACAGCGATTTGACAAAACCTATCGTAAAGAAACCTCTTCACCCTCCCCCCCCCCTCCTATCTGGAAGGGCAAATCTCTCAAAATACAACAACTGTTATCAAAAGCGCATCGAGCGTAGATCATAGGCGAATTATTGGCAAGATGATGTCCCGAAACACTCTTCGATCTTCCAGATCTCTTTTGCGTCCTTCTCGGGTGTCAATCCCCACGACCGTGCGTTCCTCCTCTTCTCGCACCCCTGAGACCAGTCACCACTCCAACGCCGAGTCTTCATCTACCGGCCCATCCCCTCGTTCACGCCTCGCTTTCCACGCCAGTGTTGCATTCGTCACGAGTGTTTCTCTGGTCGTTGGACTGAGGTACTTGGAATATCGAAAGCAGCAGGCGCTATCCTCTGGTCGACAGGACGGTCAGGATCACGTCGCCCTTGGAGGTGGTATTCGCCAGTCCTCTTTAATCCATTGCGACTCGGAAGTGAGCGACTCTGATCTCTTAGTCAGCCGGCCTGCTGAAGCAAGCGATGAAGGTGAGACTTTCACCCGGTCCAATAACAGACAAGGACGAGCGAAACCGAAAGACTCCAAGGACATTCACAAACGAGGTGACGACAACTGGGAACCCTCTAAGCCGAAAGAATGGGATGATCCTTCCAACCCCATGCGAATCCGCATGTCTGCCTGGGTGATGGACCTCCAAGACCGGATTGTAAATGAACTCGAGAAAGTGGAAGCGTCCGTTCCTCCGAATGAGCACTCACCATCATTTACGAACCCGACATTCCATCGAGACCACTGGCTTCGACCACAAGGTGGAGAAGGGAGCTCCTGTGTGATCAGCGGTGGTCGAGTTTTTGAAAAGGCTGGGGTCAACGTCTCAGTCGTACATGGGGATCTACCACCCGCTGCGATTCGACAAATGAAGGCCGATCACAAAACCTTGCCTGTGGACGCGAAAACGAGTCTACCATTCTTTGCCGCAGGTATCTCCATCGTATTACACCCTTGGAATCCTCACGCTCCCACTGTTCACCTCAACTATCGATACTTCGAAGTCGATCCGCCCACTGTCTCCCAGGACGCACTCAAGGCGGCCAGCAGTTCATTGTCATCACCAACCGTTCCCAAAGCATCGGCTGAAGAACCCCTCGCCTGGTGGTTTGGTGGTGGATCCGACCTGACGCCCTCTTACCTGTACCCAGAAGATGCTGTCCACTTCCATCAAACACTCAAGTCCGCCGCGGACCGTCACAGCACAAATTACTACCCGGCATGGAAGACCTGGTGTGACAAGTACTTTTACATTCCCCACCGAGGAGAGGAACGGGGCATCGGCGGAATCTTCTTTGACGACCTGACCACGTCATCTGAAATTCACGGAGAAGGCGCCAGGCCGAGTGCGGACGAGATCTTTGGCATCGTAAAGTCGATGTCGAACTCTTTCTTGCCGAGTTATGTACCTATCTTGAAAAAGAGGATGAACATGGACTACACCGATGAAGAGAGGAGATGGCAGTTGATTAGAAGGGGTAGATATGTCGAGTTCAACTTGGTCCATGACAGAGGGACCAAATTCGGTCTCTTCACTCCTGGCGCCAGGATTGAGAGCATTTTGATGAGGTGAGTCCTTTTTCTTTTGTTCCATTCGTTGTACTGTCTTCCAAAACGCAGAGTGTCGGGCAGTTCGACTGATACCCGATGTATATCGTCTTTGCTCATTCCAGTCTTCCTGAGACCGCTCGGTGGGAGTACATGTCTTCCATGGGCAAGCCTGGATCCAACACGCGAGAGGAGGAACTCATGAAGGTCTTGAAGGCACCAGTGGACTGGCTCGCAACAGAAGAGGCCAAAGAGTCAAATGGTCAGGAGAAGAAATTGGTGTAAATGATTTGCGAGTGAAAGACACATTCTTTGGATCGCGTATGAACACGCCACTTATACACATTAAAAAGACGCATATAAAATAGAACATCTTGGAATTTTCCTAAGCAAGACAGCCTGTCAGATAAGAGGGATTGGACATGCGCGCAACTGCTCTTAATGAAGAAGTAGTACAGATAGAATGAGGAGATGGGTCATAAGTCGTCAAGATTCAAAGATGCAAAAGCGAAGAACGAAAGGATTACCACAAGAAAGTCTACGGTATACTGTTAGTTCTCGGCGGTCGGGCCGAGGGTTGACCCAAAGGTAGAGGTTTCGCCTGTGATGGCGTCTGATCCGAGTCCTTCTGCTGCTTCACTCCTTGGAGTCGAAGATCCTTGTTATCGATTGCAACACTCTTGGTGCAGTTCGAGGTCTTGTAAATTCCGACAAGTCGATGAGCCAGCTCGAACATGTCGTTTCGTAGCGAGATGATAATGAATTGCGCGGCTTCGGTCTTAGACTTGATGTAGTTTGCAATGATCGACACGTTTCGGAAATCAAGAGCGGCATCAATTTCGTCCATGAAGTAGAGCGGTGTAGGCTTGAAGACGTGGAGAGCAAAGACCAGCGCCAACGATGAGAGCGTCTTTTCTCCACCGGACAGGTTTGAAATATTCTTCCAGCTCTTTTTCGGCGGCATAACGGAGAAGATGATACCCTCCGAGAAAGGGTCCATACTGTCGACTAATTCAAGCTCGGCGTTTCCTCCAAGGGTTATCATCTGTGGATTCAGAAAAGAGTCAGTTCGAACACTTTCGCACGCAACTTGAAAGTCGACCCGGTTCTCACCTGGTACATCTCCTTCAGCTTACTACTGATGGCACTGAACCCGGTCATGAACTCATCAAGCCTTGTCTTTCGGAGATCGTCATACCGCTTCTTCGCTTGATCTCTCATGTATGTGGTGGTCTCGAGGTCGTTGGCTCGCTCTAAATAGTCGGCTTCTCGCTTTCGGTACTCGGCCAAAACATTGAGATTTGGCTTAGCCTTTCCAATCTCCTCTTCCAGCTGGGCGATCTCGGCGTTCAGGACGTCTCTGTTGACAACCTGCAATTCATCTTCGCTGTACTCGGACAGCTCCGTCGATGTATCTTTTGCACGCTGCTTGGAAGTGTCCTGGTCCCCCTCAGCATCCACATCCGCATCTACATCCATTCCATCTTCCTTAGGCTCGGCTGGCGATTCTCCCTGTTCATCCTCATCCTCTTCGTCGATGTGCACAAGCTCGAGCTCCTGATGTCGATTGGCCCAATGCTTGAGCTTGTTCTTGCTTTCCTTCTGAACACGGGTGTTGTCTTCCAGCTTCTGCTTGATGTCCATCTCAAGCGCTCGGAAGGCGTTTATACTGGTAGATGCCTCCTCCCACTCCCCTTTAGCCTCAGAAAGAGTATCATGCACAGTCTCCATCGCATCGACGGCCTCTTTGACGTTCTCTTCAATGAGCTGTCGGTCCGAAGTGGATGCCTTGAGGTCTTCTTCGACAGCTTGCAGCTCTGCGCCGAGCTCTTCCAGCTTCTCAGTGCTGCCAGCGATCGACTTCTCCATCTTCTCGGCGTCTCTTTTGTTCTTGGCTTGGCCTACTTCTGCCTTCGTGATGGCCTCGTTGGCCATATCAATCTGGCTCTTCGTATTCGTCACCTTGGACTGTATCGCTCGGAGCTTGACACCACCGACTTCGAGAATCCGATTTTGAAGCTCCTTGATTTGCTCCTCTATAGGCGCAGAATTGGAACGAAGGGATTCCAGTTGCTTCTGGGAAGCAGAAATCTCGCCTTCGAGGACCGTAATCCGCTTGTCGTCAGCTGCGTCGGGTTTGGATTGAGATCTATAGCAACGAGTCAGCATAGTTGAAATCTGCGGGAAAGGTAGCAAACTCACTTGAGATCATCTACTCTCGCCTTAGCATCAGCTTTTCGTTTGTCACTGGTCTCAAGATCAAGCTCCAGCTTCTCAATGGTCATCTCGAGTTGGGGGATTGACCTCTTCAATCCAGCAAGCTCTGTCTCGAGCGCCTTTCTGTCCTGAGCAAACGCAGCCATTTCCTGCTCTGCGGCCACAAGATCTCTTTCAAGCTTTGCCAAAACCTCAGGCTCGACTCGATCGGGTGTATATTTGGAAGACATACCACCTCGCTGAATTCGAGCACCACCACCGGACATGGTACCGGAAGGATCGATGACCTGGCCCGCCAATGTAACGACTCGCCATCGCTGCTTACCGAATCCAATTCGCTGAGCCTGTTCGAGATTGTCCGCCACCAGGGTGTTCATGACAGCCTTGTAGAACGCAGGAGCGAATTTGGAATCCTTCGGCTTGATGAGATCAAACAATCGAGGCACATTCTCAGGAGTTTTGATGGGACCCAGATCTCGAGCGGGAAGTTTCTCTAACACCATGATGGATGCCCGGCCAACGTTCCCCTTTCGCAAGTACTCGATGCAAGCCTGGCCCTGTTCGACGGTGTCAACGACAAGATTGTTAAGCGCGCCACAAGCGGTTGTGATGGCAACGTCGTACTTGTCATCGATGATACCAAGGTCGCCAAGTCTGCCGTGGAAACCTTGAAGCCGACCTTGGTCTCGAAGCTTGGTCAACGTTGCCAGGACAGCGTTTTGTGACTTGTTGGCCGCCATTGACGATTTGGCCTCGTCCGCTTTCTGACGAGCTGTCGTGACCTTGTCTCGAAGGGATTCCGAGGACATGTTCTCGAGCTTCTTGGTTGCAGACTTGATCCTAGCGCTTTGCTCGCTCTTTTGCTGGACGAGCGTTTGACGTTCTTCGCGCTTGTTGCCTTCATCATCTTTCAGCTGTTGGAGTGCCTCAATAGCTTCGTCAAGCGACTTTCTCAAACCAGAGGCTTTCCCGAGAAGTAAAGTCTTTTCCTTTTCAGCAACATCGAGGGCAGACTGCTTGTCGTTAATTTTGGCCGACCAGGGCTGTAGTTCGAGCTGCTTGGTCTCAATCTGCTGGGTGAACTGGTCGGTCTTGTCCTTCAAGCTGTCTCGAATATCTTCGAGCTCTGCCTCCTCCTGAATGAGCTTCTTCTCCAGCGCCTCTAGAGATTTCCGAGATCTGATGATCTCTTCACTGTGATTCTCGACCCAAGATAGTGCCTCGGACCGAGCATGCCCATCGTCGGTGATGCTCTTCTTGAGCTTCTTGTACTTTGTTGCCAGATGCTTGCGCTTCTCGGATAGCCCAACCTCTTCCTTTTCGAGCTTCTTGAGGTCTTTCTGCAGAGCGTCGACGTGTGTCTTGACTTCTTCAGCGGCTTCGAGCTTCTCTTCGTAAGCTTTTTGCAGCTCGGCGATTTCGGAAAGATGACTGGCGTTTCTTTCACGTTCGGTATCCAACTGTCTCTCGAGAGCTTCGATTGTCTTGTTCGTAATCTCTATATTACTGTTAAGAGTGTACATGTGGTATTGCCATAACAACGATTTCTTGCGGGTCAACTCGTTGGTGTCTCGCAAAAAGTCTTCGGCCTCTCGTTTCTTGGCCTCCAGGCTTGATTTTTCCTTCTCCACCGTTCGCAGTCGATTCAGCTTGTCAGCTCGATCCTCATTCAGGGAATCGACGTCTAATTGAGCCTGTTCAATCGGCTGCTTGTATTTGGAAGTCCCGATGATATCCTCCAGGTACTCTAGAAGCCCGTCCTCGTGCTCGGTGGGCGCTTTCGGCTTCATCTGTGCGATCGATTCGACCTCTCCCTGTAAGATCAAGAATCGTTTATGGTCTAGATCAATACCGCGAGCCTTCAGTAGCGTCGTAACCTCGGTGAACGTGCTATTTCGATTGTTGATCATGTACTTGGAAGAATTGTTACGGAAAGCCGTTCGAGCTACGATCAACTGGGAATCTGGGACTACCAAGTAGTTGTCCGGCCCAGGAAGGTCGACGATCTCTCGGAACCAAATCTCAACGGAGCAATTGTCCAGATCTTGGAAATTGGCCGAATTATGGATTAACTCTGAGAGCTTGCCTTGTCGCATCTTGTTGGCTCGGTAACCAAAGACGAATAGGAGAGCGTCAATGGTATTAGACTTTCCAGATCCATTCGGGCCGACAATCGCACTGAAAGACTTGTGGAACGGTCCGATCTCTTGCCGACCTGCATAACTCTTGAAGTTTACTAACACCATCTTATGGATCACCAGTCTTTTGGCCGGACCTTCCTTCTTCTTTGTAGGTGAAGTCAATGCCAAGTTCTTCATTGGGGAGACAATTGACTTGGCCGGGGTAATCAGATGCATCAAGTCGGGCTCTGCGACCGGGTTGCGCTCTGGTGTCTCGGGCCGAAGGTTTCGACGAACTGTGTCGGCGTCTTCGTCAGTCTCCCCATCGCGTTCTTCCAGCTCGGATGACAAAGGGACAGGGCCCCCAGTCCGCGGGTTGGAAAGTGACTTGTTTGCAAGAGTCGGTGTAAGCATTTCGGAAGCAGAAGGTGATCCCGGAGTAATAGCGGTCGGTGTCTGAGATCGTCGAGCGGATATTCGAGCCGAAGCACGTCGGAAGGAGACAGGCATTTCTGGGTCATTCCGATCCCCAGACTTGATCCGATCTCCAGATGGTTCTTCGGAAAGGCGAGCCGATCGCCGTTTCTCCTCCTGTGGCACCGTCTGTGAGCTAACTTTTCGCGTTCGCGTGGCCTTGGGAGGCACAGGTTGTGAGTTTTCGGCATCCTCGTCGCCGTCTACTTCGTTGTCATCCGTTATCGGTTTCTTCTTGCTCCCTCGACCGCTTGAGGCAGCCTTGGAGGTCTTCCGCACATTCGACGCAGCTCGTTTAGCCGGCAAACTCATCTCATCATCGTCATCCTCTGCATTCAAATCTTTGCCGCCCAGTATCGAATCCTCGTCACCCCTCATTTCGAGTTCGTCCGCCGATTCCTCGTCAGATTCGATCGCTGCCTTCTTGCCATTGCTTGCTCGAGTTGTTCTCTTCTTATTGGGGATAGACGTCTCCTTCGTTGCTTCAGTTTTACTAGAGCTACCTCGGGTCACCCTCTTCCTAGTCGCAGCGACGGTAGGAAGTGGTGAGGCTTCTTCCACCCCAGCAGAGGCTTCTGCAGCCTTCGTCCGTGTTGTCCGACGGGGAGGCATATTGGTGGCGTATCCCAAAAGGGTGTTTGGTGTGATTGAATTCGAACGTATATACAGCACAGTCCACTGATAAGCAACCCTTATAGCACAAAACTTTGCTTCTCCAGGTGGGGCTTTTTGATGTTGTCAACTTCAAGTGTTCGTCGTCGTCAAGAGGTCAGGATGTTTGTTTTCTTCGGTCGTTGGTCCCCCCTCCTCAGCCGCTTTTGTTGACATTTTGGGGCCAAAGCATGCAGACGCGAGGAGTTTCTCTCGTCTGGTGCGTGGACCTCCCACCACCCGAGCTTGGGCACGCGTCGCGGGAGGAAAGAGACGGAGGGGGGGGGGGTACCAAATAGAACACCCGCGGATGATGTGTATTTGACTCCCAGTCACGGGGGACTTCCTGGACAACGGACATCTACTAATGGTGCGACAACATGGCGGACATCCATCTAAGACTACTGATGTCATCGCGTCCTCTCACCGACAGGGAGGGAGACGGGAAATGGATCAGTCGAGGGTATGGGAATCTCACGTTATTGTTACATAATACTTCATCGCTGACGAGTCTGTGGAGCTTGCCTCCGTCGGCGATCCGCGTTCAGGTCAAGTCAGAAAGAAAGGGGGCGAAGGTATATCACTATCGATATCAAACCACTCGTTCATCGTTTGCATCTCTCAACAACGCTGCCTCATCTGACTAATTTCTCATCACCTTAGTTGGGATCACTTGAAACCTAGGCAAGAGAACACTCTCGGACACCGCACAACATCTCAAATCAGTAACAGGACGCGTAGTCCGAATCAAGTAATGTCGAACCTGCCTATATCAAAGAAAGATGGGCGTGAAGACGAAGGTCTAGTAAGGGACGGTCCTCCACCACCTTGTGAGTTGCTCATACCATATACATCATCTGATTGAAGAAATAATGGCTATAGATGATTCAGAGCATTCAAGATTGCGGTTGGCATGAGCAAGAAGAATAATACTGATGATCCTGGGTTCGTTTCTTGGTTGGTCTCGCTTTTAGACACCGCTTCCACATCATTGCAACAACATGCACAGCCATATCCCGTCATCCAACCCTACCCGGCCGCCGACCACTCGCAATCACACTTGAACGCGTATCATCAACAACAACCACAACAACAACAACACGCGCCCTATCATCACGAAGAAGCAGGACCATGGGGTTCTCAGGGTATGCCTCGCTCGGAAGCTCAGATCAGAAGTGCGGCCAGAGGAAGGTTCTTCACGGCAATGATGTGGGCTTTTGTGATATACATTCTGTTTGGGTGAGTAGAGGATTTCTTCCTACCTTCCTGGGGTTGTTGTTTATCCGACATCTGTATTCTTTTTTTGCGAGGGTTTGGACTTGTTGATACTGACTTTCATTCGAGCCTGCCGTCCATCCCTCAAATTCGTGTGTCGTTTGGTCGCCATAGAATGCTTGTCGGGTCAACACAAATTGACTACGAGGACCCATGAGCACGACATGGGCTATTATCACACCCTTCTCCGGCGAACTGAGAACCGAGGCACCAGCGAACGAACACCTGTTTTATTCATTCTTCGTAATGTATGGCAGGTTCAACAGTCTCAAGACTTCCTCCTTTCTTTCGTTCCTGTCTTCCTTTCACTTTGGCCTCCTGCTTGGCTTCTATCCAAAGTCTGAAAGAGGCGAATACACCGTATATCTGAATTGAAATGCATGGTGTAAGCATGACATGACATGTATTCTAGTCCGTGTCGATCTTCCTCTCCTTTTGTTTTGATTTTAGTTGTTGTAGGTCTCCCGAATCATGTCGTTTGCATTTGTGTTTTGGCTTCCACATGACCAATTATTTAATTATTAACAATCTGTTCAAATTTAGTCTACTCCGCCACCGCACGTCTTCGGAAGTTGTTCTGTAGAAGGAAATTGGATCGAATGACGCCTGCCATTATAAACCGTTCTAGCGGTACCAGTCTCTCACAGATTGTACACCCGTGGACAAGAACCATCTAGAGACCAGACTGCTCAAACGGAAAGTCTGAGGTCAGCGATATCATGAAAGGGAAGTCGAGGTAAGCATATGATGCCAGATGGAATGATTTAGAATACAGTACTTTCAAGTACGGCCGCAGAGCTACAGCATACAGCATTACATGATACAGCATACATTAAGCGAGTTTCTTCCCAATCACGACCCAGCACTGCTCAGAGAACTTTTCAAATCATCGTCTGTGACCGCCAAGCCAAAAAAAGGAAAAAAGTCGAGTTCATTGGAGTTATCGGTCAGCTCAAGCTAAGCCAACGGATTGGCTTAACATCGCTGAATGTCCATCCACTCACCGTCCCCGAAATCACCGCCACTTCCATACTCCTCTTCTTCTCCTTCTGCGTCCTCCAACTCATCTTCCCGATATTCATCATCTTCGTCCTCTTCCTCGCGTCTTCGCTTTCTTTCCCCGCTTCCGGCTCCGACGACACCTCTCACGGAACTGCGTGAAGGCGAGAGAGAAGAGCTTTGGGATCGGGGAAGAGCGGATTGAGAGAGCGGATGAAGCGATGCGGAAGAGGCGGTGGCGGCTAATTTCCGAGCGGGACTCGCTTTCTTGCTGTATGTTTTCTGTTTCTTGCTTTGACCGGACGAAGGAGTCGCTTTTGCTGGACTTGTTGTCTATTCATAAGTCGTTCCATAGAAAGATATAAACCCAGAATTTGCAGTGCAGCGCGAACATGCAAGGCGTTAATATCCATGAACACATATCAGAGAACACCGAACACCCACAAATCGAATCCTTATCTCTCCGTTCTCCTATCTGCGCTCGAGTACTGTATATCACTTCCTCACACTCACCCGCTTATTCTTCTTCCCTGATCCTTTCGCACTCCATCCACCATCGCTCCCTGCATCACTCCCACCATCATCCCCATACGAATACGTATATGGACTAGGCGAGTAACTGCGGTCAGACGCACTTGCTGATTGCAGCTTTGTCTTCTGCATCCCACTCGCTGCGGCAGCACGGGAGGTGCCTCGTCGTGAAGACCCGGTTAGACCCAAGCAGGACGCCAGGTGTGGTGCGTATCGATTGGATGCGATCTGAGGGAGGTGGAGCGAAAACGAGATGGGTGCAGAGTCAGAAAAGAAGTCACAGGATATCAACATCCCTTGTTTATACTTTGCCGCCGTGCAAGTCCACGGTGTGAAGGAACATTACAAGACTGGGCGAAGTGCGCTGGTCCAATGTTATGTTTGTGCGGGATCCCCCCCAAATTATCGTCCGGATAGACAATCCCAGCAGCGCCCCTCCTATAATCACGTATTTGGAAGAATTTTTTTCCCAACATAACCCTTCTCTTACACGAAAGGTCCTCCCAGAACCCCAACCCAGACAAAAATACACTCACCTGCCTGCCGCATATCAAACAGTCCAAGAAAACGACACCTGCCCTACTGATCGTCGTTCCACTACTCGTCACTGTCCCGAATCCATTCAAGTCCATTCCCCCTGGTCCTCCTATTCCTGCCCCGCCTCCACTACTCGAGAACCCAAGCGGGGTTGACGAACGTGATTTCTGATGAATACCTCCTGGATTTGTCATTCCGACTCCAAGACCCGCGATAGAGCCGTTAGCCGCTGCAGAACCAGAGCCAGAGGCCGATGCCGATGCTGCAGCGGCGGCTGCGAGAACGTGTAAGGGTGGGGGACAGTTCGTTCTATCTCGACAGCGTTTGCCACATCGGGGACAGATAGTACGGGACATTTTGACTTGTCGATGGCTTTCGAGCGTGAGGTCGAGTGTGATTTCACGAAGCATATTACGCAGGATGGCATTGGCCTGGACATGTTAAGTAGTTGGGGTAAGACGTTGACGTGTTGCACATGTACAGGGAAAATGTGTTATACGAGGAGATGAAATAGAGGTTCCAGTTTTTAGGTCAGCACAGTGCATTTCTTTGATCCGAGACGACAAAAAATGGTCTGAGCAACGCAAGGCGAAAGAGATACACAAGGTCGTGAAACAAGAAAGGAAAAAGGAGCAAAACTGACCAATCCATCGACGACGAGTTCGTCCTCCTCACTTCGATCCGTCATGATTTCCCTGTTACCAACGTTCTCCCTTCAAGAAAAATTTGAATAATTGCCACCTCCCGCCGTGTTGTAGCTGAGGAGGACTTCCAGTTATTCGGAAGCCGTTGATTTCGCTTCGTTGTTATGGCTGTTCTGACTTTTCAATCACTTTTCGCGAATTGTCAGACTTGCTTCCAATCGTGGTATTTAGTATTCCCAGAGACAAATCGCTCCAGCCTCCGTTTTGGCACGGCGCAAGGTATCTTGAAGAGCAGATAAAAATTTAGATGGACCGAGATACCAATTGGTCAGTTGATCATTTGATGGTTGCCCGGTTAATTGCTTGAAGGCAAGATTCAGTGTTCTTTTTCTTTGACTGATCGGGTCGAATCGTGGTATATTTGATCGTTTGATGAACTGGAAATACTAGCTGAGCCTGAGGGGGTGAATGTGAGGGAAATGAGATGCCCTGATCATGGAGGACGGTCCGAGGTCCACCGTAGGTGTAAGTGGTGGTATAATGTTCGAGTAGCCTACAAGGACAATGGGTTCGCCATTCGTTTCTCATAGATAGCCCCACTAGATTTTCTCTCTTTTAGCGATTCTTAACGAGACCAAAGGAGTAGGAGATTTAAGAACATGATCGTTGACTGGATAAACCTGCTGGTGAGGTCACAATGTGTCTCTGTGTCTATCACCATGACCACGAGGTGCTTCGGTTGGTCGGTACTCATTGAAGCGAGGAATTCCTCCAGAGGCGCGTGAATTGGATGGCCGGGTGGAGGCAGAAACGCGCGGATGTAACTGAATACGAGGATGTCCGCGCATTGTTCCTACACTCCGTTTCCCAACGCGTTCCCTTGGTTTGGGACCAACGTTTGACGCAGTTCCACCCATCACCCCCATTCCATTCCTTTCCACACTGCACCTATTTGAAAGATTCCTCTCCTCATTATATGTTGACGTCAATTCTTCCATCAGCATTTCACTTGATTATGTCAGAGCTGGTTGTTTCATCCTGTCATAATATTCCCCTCACCTCTCATTCAAGTCATGGATTTCAAGGTCCCCGCCCTGCCAGCTTCTGGCTCCAAACGAAAGGAACCTCCTCAAACGACTTCGTCCAATGGCTCTGGTTCTGGTATCGACTCCTCTGAGCGTTCTCGTCAATCCTACAACACAGCAGATCCTCTCTCTGGGGCATCTCGAGTCTCTTCATCCACTCCTACCAGGAGCTCAAACTCATTTCCTGTTCCGAGCATTCCATTAAAAACGAACTTGGGTAGAGGTTCCAAAGTTCCGGCAGTAAGCGTTACCGATGTCCAAGATGAAGATATGCCTTTGGCAAACGGTAGATCCGGAGCCGATGCTGAAGAATATCCAGGAAATGACGACACTTACGAAGCTGATGAGGATGATGAGGAAGGAGGTCGATTCTTTGGAGGAGGAACAAACGCGACTCAAGAGACGATTCTAGACATGTTCGCTGGAGTAGATGATGCGGCCCCCGGGTCATCCCTCCCCAGTATCCCGGAACTGAGAAAACAGATCCGAAAATTCGAGAGTGTCGTCACTAAGAACTTGGAAATGCGTTCGAGATTCCCAGATGATCCCACAAAGTTCTTGGAATCCGAAGCGGACTTGGATCGCGCATTCACGTTCCTTCTACCACTTACACAGAACCCGGTGGTATACTACCCCGAATTGGTCGAACACGAGACACTCATTGCGACGTTGACGAACCTGTTGACACATGAGAATACGGATATCGCTTTACAGAGCGTTAGCGTTTTGTATGAGTTGACGGACGAAGAGGTGGGAGAGGACTTGGTGGAAGAAGAGGAAGACGAGGATAAGAGGGACGCTTTGGCAAAGGCTGTCAGATTGGTAATGGGTGATTTCATTCAAGCATTGGTGAGTTTACTTCACGGATAGGGAGAGATTTGTTATTGACTTGGTATCTGTGTGATTTGTCTCTCGCAGCTTGACAACTCTCTCTTGGACCTGCTCGTGCCCAACCTTTCCCGACTCAACGAAGAAGATGAAGACGCGGATCGTACAGGTGTTTTCAACATAATCGGTATCTTTGAAAACCTGCTCGCTTTCCTCCCCCCGCTAGCTTCACAGATCGTCGACCAGACGGAGCTCTTGCCTTGGTTATTGAAAAGAATTACGGCTCAAGCCTACGACAGCAACAAGCAGTATGCAAGTGAACTGCTTTCGATTCTTACCCAGGAAGAGCGGGAAGTTAGATTAAAGGTGGAAGCATTAGGTGGCGTCGATACCTTACTTCAAGTTCTGTCTCAGTATCGGAAGAAAGACCCTGAAGATTCTGAAGAGCTCGAATTCATGGAGAATGTATTTGATGCGCTGTGCTCTATTCTGGCCGAACCGGAAATCAAGAAGGCGTTCCTCGAGGCAGAGGGTAACGAGCTAATGGTTCTGATCATGAAGGAGAAAGGGTTGGCGAGAACAAGGGCTATCAAGGTCCTTGATTACGCGTTGCAAACTGCTGACGGAGCTGAGAATTGTGTGAGATTCGTAGAGGCAATGGGTTTGAAAAGCTTGTTCAGCGTGTTCATGGGACGGGTGAGACTTACGTATTGGAATTGGCATCGTGCGCACTCACTCGAAGCTGACACAGCATCCTGACTTGTCTTTGGTCATTGTATCTCACAGGGAACTACGAAGAAGACCAAGCTCGCTGCTACATCCTCGACTTTCGAAGACGAAGAACATGTTCTCTCCATCCTATCCTCCCTCTTCTCCAACTTGGCTTCCGATACAGTCTCGCGTATACGCCTTCTCGCCAAATTTGTTGAAAATGACTACGAAAAGATCGACCGTCTACTCGAGATGCGGGAAAGTGCCGAGTCCCGGCTTGCGAACGTGAACAAGGAGATTGCGGAGGAGAAGTATATGATGGAAGCGAATGGAGAGGAGGTTACCGAAGTCGAATTGGATGACTGGTATTTACGACGAATCAATGCAGGCCTTGCTCAGTTGCAGAACGCGGATTACTGCCTGGCTTGGATGGCAATGGAGGATGATGGGGTAAGTCCATTTTTGCCTTTAATGCCTGCCACATACGGCGTTGCTCTGACGCTAATATCTCATTTGCACTCTTTCCTTTACTAATTTTATTTCGCCTCTATCTCACTCCTCGTACAGGCCGCCAATCACACCAAAATGTTGATGTCGCGTAAAGGGAGAGGTTTCCCTGAAGTAGTCGGGACGTTGAAAGAGATGCGAAACATGATGTCCTCTGACAATCTGGAGGAGATGGAGAAGAGGATAGCAGAGGATGTTTCGGGGCCAGAGTCTGGGCCTGGGTCCGAGGATGATCCGGAAACACAGGAGAAAGTGATGATCCTCACACAGTTGATTAACTTCTGTCAAGCATTATAGCGAGACCGTTGAATTATGGCTTGGTTCGATAAACAATATTATCCCGATGTCATGTCGAGCGGCATCTCGCCCAACGCCGTGAACCCCAATGTCGACGCGACGCGTCACGTGCCCCGCGTCTCATTAAGTAACCGCGATGTAGTCACTCTTGACGTATCTTCCTTGGCCGGCGTCGAACCAGGGTCTCACAACAGATTATCCTCACCAGATCAGGCAAAATATCTTAGCTAAATCCAGATCTCTGTGCGGTGTTATTCGTATAGATAAGCAATCGGTAATCGAAAACGTCCTTCCCTCCTCCCCAACTCACAGGCACTATCAAATCTTACCGATCTACTTACCGTTTACGGCTTACTGAACAACATAAATACAGCGACGTGGCCCACCGCTGATTGCCCACACACACATACATACACACAGCATGATCGACCGACCCCCCATTTCCATTTCGACTCACCATCTCCCCTCCACTCTTCCTTCCCATCTCGACTTCCCAGGCTTCCTCGTCCAAGTCACACGTCTGGCAGCCAATTCCTTCATTATATGGGTCGGCGTGGGGCGTGCACCCAGTCCCACCGATAGGGCAGAAGGAGGTTTGGAAGGTTCGAGAGGGAAAGACGAGTTGGGAGGGCTTGAGAGAGTTCAAGGAGGGGGCAGAGGAGAGGCGGGAGGATCGAAGTACATGGGGAAGGACTTTGCGTGTGCGATGCCGACACCGATTGTGAGCCTGTCGGCTATGTTATTATTATCTACCTTCTGTTGGCAGCAAAAGGAACCCGAACAAGAAGATGATGACACTGACACTGATTCAGCGTTTTCTTTTTTTTTCTTCTTTGTGAAATCTTTCACTTTTCACTTTTCACTTTTCACTTTCACCTTCCTTGCCCCATTCGCTCCGACAGGCCTCCCATCCTGTCGCATCGACCTCTCTTCTCCATTCCTCTTCCGCCTCCCCATCTTCGTCGAATCCCATGTCTTCCTCCTCCTCGGACTCTCGCGCTCTCCGAATCGCCCAAAGACTCGCAAAACGATACAATTCGCAAATATACTTGTCTCTCGATATCCCATCGGGGCAGGAACTGTTGACTACTCTGAATGGCAGCGGCGGGGGCATGGGAAGTTCACTGGGTGCAGGAGCAGGGATGGTAGATCCACTGATGAATAAAATGACGATCGGGTTGGAGAAAGGGTTGGTTACGCTCTTGGATGAGGTTGTACTGTAGGTTCTGGGAACTCGATTGAGGTTGCGGAAGAAAGGGGAAAGGGGAAAGGTGTGCCTAGTAAGGGTGGGGGGGGGGGGGGGGGGGGGGGGGCTGTGGGGTCTAATCTGCGTATTGCTGTCGCAAGATTCGATGTTTATACTTACGACCATGACGAATAGGAAATTGAAATACGACATCAGAATTAAATAACATGGATGATGGATCGTCCGTCGTATCCTGAGATTAGCTTGCCGGATCATGAATAGAACCAGTCAGTGACACCAACATTCTTCGAGGATTCGTCCTCTTCCATTCCAGCTTCTGGGTTTCTGTTTCAATCCCCATTTCGTCAATACAGGGACATGAGAACGTGGAGCATCCATCGACTCTAGGCGGAGGCGGCGGCAGAGGGGATGCAGTAGAGAACATAAACAGATGAGCATTGCCCGTTTCGCTTCCAACTAAATGAGTGAACAAC
>JANGFI010001823.1:0-33968 GCA_025758705.1 Goffeauzyma gilvescens | reverse complement strand
AAGAGGAAGAGGAAGAAGAAATCGACGGTATCCCTCACGTTCTCCACCCCCATCCCGTCCACCCCCATGGCCACCCTTACCCTCTTCTCCCACTCACCCATCTCTCCCGACTCTTATTCGCCATCCCAGCACTCTGTGATCTCGCCGGGACAACAGCTATGAATGTCGGCTTAATCTACGTGCCTGTCTCCGTCTACCAGATGTCACGAGGGGCACTTGTTCTATGGGTCGGGGTGCTGTCCGTTTTGTTCCTCAAGAGACGGCTAAGGATGCATCAGTGGGCAGCCTTGATGGCTGTTATGATGGGAGTCGCGCTTGTCGGTTTAGCAGGCGCGCTCATGAAAGACAACGGGAAAAATCACGATCGCAACGGAGACGGAGACGTCGAGTTCCCGCCAGTCGGACCGACGACGGACATGCTGGTTGAAGTGGCGAAAAGATCAGCAGTCAAAGTGGCGACGATGATCGATAAAGACGACCCGTTGAGAATCGTCATTGGAGTCTTGCTGATCACTGGTGCTCAGGTCTTTACCGCTACGCAATTCGTGAGTTCTTCTTGCCTTACTGTGCACTCCGTCCTCTTTACCACTCTCGCCCCCCCCCCCCCTCTTCCGGTGGTTTGTCTTTTTTGTTGTGTTTTGTTTTGTTTTGCGTTGTTTGGTGTTTTGCAGTTCGTCTGGACCCGAGAGCTGATTGATCGCCCCATAAAACCAAATACTACCAGGTCGTCGAAGAAAAAATCCTCTCCGTCTACCACGTCGAGCCCCTCGAAGCTGTCGGACTGGAGGGTCTCTCTGGACTCGTCCTCATCTTGATCGCCATGCCATTCTTGCACTTCTTCTTCGCCGCCAAGTCTGGATACTTTGATATCCCACTTGGGTTCCATCAGTTGGTTGGCAATAGGGTCATCTTGTTTCTCTCCTTTGCGATTTGCTTTAGTATCGCTGTGTTCAACTTGACGGGAATCGCGATTACAAGAAGGGTCAGCGCGTCTGCTAGGTGAGCAGACGAAATCCAATCTATCCCACTTCTAGGCGGCTTTGCGTCTTTGCGCCTTTCTGCCTCTGCTCTTAGGGACAAGGAGCTGACGACACTGATTTCTTACTATGTCTCCCATCGTTTCTCGCTGCCGATTATTTTCCCCCCAGATCAACCATCGACACCTCCCGTACTCTCGGAATTTGGGCAATGTCACTCCTGCTTGGATGGGAGCACCTCATGTGGCCTCAATCACTTCTTCAGGTCACCGGTTTTGCACTTCTCGTCTACGGTACTCTCACATTCAACGGCATCATCCCACCTATTCCATTGTTCCTTTCCAAGACGAGGACCGGGTACGGAATCATTTTGCCAGAGGAAGACGATCATGATCGCGAACACGGACACGGACGGGCGGGAGGACCGAGTGGAGGAAGTGGATCGACAGTTCATCCTCCTACATCTGCCGTCCTCGATGAAGTCGCTCTCCCTTATGACTTGTCCTCCGCGCCTAATGCAACGCCGTCTTCGCTTCCTCCCGTCGTACCCACTTATCAAACTTCTGGTATAATCGATGGAGTCAAGACAGAATTGCTCGTGCAGGACTTTGATGATCAGGTCATGGTGATCGTCACTCAGGTAGGAAAGGTCGGCTGCTGGGTAAGTCTCATACTTCTTGTTCCCTCGTCTTCACGTGAGAAACGTCATGGTGTTTGCTTGCAAGAGTCGTTGTTTCAGCAGTAATTGATGGCGAATTCTCTTCGTGTCATATTCCTTTACGCAGGTCCAAGCATCCCTACCCGCTTCTGTCCCTCTTGACCCACCTCCTCGTCCATCTTCAGCCCAACCCTCTCAATCCATCAGCTCACTCTTGCCTCCACCATCGACTCACACCACTCTTCTCCCTCTCATGGGTGCGCCCGCCATCGACCCCGTCCTCTCGGACCTAATGGTCAGCCAGATCGCTAGTCTGATCTGGTGGATCAAAGAGACGAATACCAACCCTAATGATTCGATGGCCTCCCTGGGCATGGGTCCATCAGGCAGAAAGAAGGTCGTGGTCGGTCTTGGCTTGAAGAAAGCGGCATCGGCGGAGGCGGACAAGTTAGGGGACGACGATGCCGACTTTGATTTGAACGCCGAGGAAAGAAAGAGGTTCGAAGGGATTATGGAGTTGGTCGCTGGTTGGACCGGCTAGTTTTCAGCATTTTGCATTTTGCGATCGGCCAAGCCGTGGAGAAGCAGGTCTCTACGTTTGTCTGGTTAGACATACGCTGTTGTAAAAACTCTCTTCCCATATGGATCTAGAGTAAATTTCGATATTCACATGATGTATTGAGTATATTCACATGACTGGCAGACCCTTGAGGGTCATCCATTGAGCATCTTGAGTACAATCGTGATCCATTGACTTGACGCAAAAAACAACTACAGCCAATTTCTACGACCTCCGCAGAGGACGATTCCTCTTCTCTTGCATATTCCTCCTCTTTTTCCTGTGAAACATGATCAACGACACCGTCCTGGTATACTTGCTATTCAATTTGGTCAGGAGGGCGAACGGCGAACTCCTCTTCGCCTCAGCAACCTGTGCTTCGTTGTCGACCTCCTCCTCAGATGACCCGGCAAGCAGAGCCATCACGGGTCGATTTCGCTCAAGCTGGGCGTAAGCTCGTTCCAAGACGGCAATAGTCAAGAAGGATGGACGCCAAGTGATGTCGGAAGGTCGCCATCTGGCGAAATACGAGGGATTGATGTTTACCTTCTCTTCCGGCTTGAAGGGAGTTGCCTCCATCTGTCGAAGCACCGGGTGATTGGCGTATTCCGCACGACGGTTGGGCGGTCGGGAGGCTGGCTCCGAATCGTCAAGCGACGGGGGCGTAAAGGAAGGAGCATCGCTTTCGACAGATCTCAGGAGAACGTGAGCAGGGCCGTCAACGTTTTCGGTGATGGAGGTGTCTTCAGCATCGGCATTATCGATGTTCCAGGTCGACGGTCGCATTGGCTTCGTCTGCCTGGCCCAAACCTTATCCGCCATTGGAATCAACACATCCTCCGTAATCTTGAAAGCTCGCTCCGGCTCCCCTGCTCGAATCAGGGCGATCACCAGGTGATTCCAATTTTGAGAATCAAAGGTGAACCCTCGACTGGCTACATCCTGCCAGACTCGAGCGACCTCGAGATGTCGGCAGGCGGCAGACATGGCGTCCATGTAGATTGAGAGTGGTATACAAAGTGCATTCTTTGTAATTGGTCCTCCGTCCTCACCGAAGCTCGGTCGAGATGCAAATGCAACAATTTGGGCCCATACACTTTGCATGGCTTCTAGATTGCCCTCTCTTCGGTGAGCATCCAGTAGCCTGGTATACATCGGAAGGGAAGGATGGAAGCCGGCTTCGACTATCCTAGAGAAGTACGCTCCGGCAGCTTCAGCATCGGCCCTTCTCACTGAATCCGTCATGAGCGGACCGATAATATCTTCGGCCCAAGTTGAGCGAGAGGCATGGCCCGGTACGTCAGAGGCACTGAGAAGACTTTCCACGAGCTGGAAAGCGTTCTGGGTAGGGTTTATCCACACTCCGTCCACGAGCGATTTGACAACGATACCATAGGTGACCGAGGAAGGGACCACATTGCGTTGTCGCATCTCAGCGAAGATCTCTTGAGCCCGCGTGATGTTGCGTTGCTGGAGATACTCCTTCAAAATGATGGAGAAGTGATAGACGTTGGGCTGACCGTGAGCGACGAGCTCTTCAAATAGCGCCTCAGCCTTGTCCATGTCTCCAGAATCGCAGGCCGATTGGATCATCAAAGCCCAAGCACGTGAATCGGCTTTACGAACGTCCGGGAAGGCCTGTCGGAAGACCATTTCCACCTCGGCAAACGGAGCGGCAAGCAAGACCAGACCCTTGAGCATAACTGAAACGATGTGGGTATTTTGACGATCGTCGACAGACAGACTCTTCCAGACTTGACCGGCCAAGGACCACTCACCGCCCTCCAGATAGGCGTTGATGAGGGTGGCAAGACACAAGGTGTCGGGGACAATGCCAGAATCGATCATCGTCTGGTAAACTTTTTCTGCGCTGCGACTATCCTTGGTACGGCCATATGCCGAGATCAACGCTGAGTATGTAGAGAGGGTGGGCGTAAGACCGCTTGAAAGAAGTTGATCAAAGATCGCTTGGGCGGAGGTGGCGTCGTTCCTACGAGCGCACATCGAAATCACAGAAACAAAGTCATGTATGGTCGGGTTGACGTTCAATCGGCTGAGCAGCTGCAGATTCAGCACGGCACCTTCCAGATCATCGGCGGCTTGGCAGGCTTTGATGTATATCGATATAATTTTTCGTAGAACCTTGACATTCCCGCGTGAGATATCGGACGTTTGATAGTTGTTGTCTCGAAGCGTTTGTAACTGCTTCCACGCGACCGGCAAGTTACTTTGGACAAGCAAGTCCAGCTGCTGACGCATTCCTTTCCGGGCATACATAGCAAGCAAAGACATCTCGACACCGAGCATCTTATCGGGATTGCTCAAGAGATCGACACGAGGTAAAAGAGACTCCACGTCTTCTACCTTGTCAAGTCCAGCCAACAGTGCAAGCGCGGATGGTAACAAAGTTTCAATGGTGTTGGTCGACTTCATCGTTGGCTTGTTGACAAGTGACATGCAGACTTCGTACGCAAGATCCGAGTGGCCTTGACTTTGGAGAGCTGTCCAAAGAGTTCGGTAACTTGCTGTATCAACAGTTAAATCCAAGTCTTTCATGGCTGTGTAAATTTGATATGCTTCTTTTCCGCGACCTGCAGACGCGACTGACCAGAGCAGAAGGTCACCCGTGTTGGTGATACCATACTTGAAAAAGGGGTAGCAGCGGTGGGTTTTCCTTTTCAAAATTTGCGAGATAGGTTGGTAACATAGGCGGAAGATTTGAATGGGGTCGGAAACATGGGCATGCAGTTGCAGAAGACGATCTCGAAGCTGTTGGGCAAGTGGGTTGATATCGACGCTGCCCTGACGGAAGAGGACTTGTATTTGCCAGTAAATTCGACTGATGGCGATTCGAACGTCTTGATTTCCCCCGAATGTGATGGCCTTTGGGTCGCCGTTCAAAAGGTCAAGCATGTCGATCATGACTCTCGTCCACAGCAGGGAAGTTTCCTTCTTCCACAGAGGGGACTTTCGCTCGCCCATCTGCTTCCAATATATGGGGAGCAATGTGCAGGCGCGGTGAAGATTACCTCGCTGGACATTGCCTGAGACCGCCAGTAATCGTAGATACTCGACTGTCAAGGTTGATTGTGGGATCCACTTCTTGGTCTCTAACCGATCGAGCAGATAATGACAGTCGTTTAGCAGATGGTGCCAATGCCTCCCCGTGCAATTGTCTCTCAAGCGAAGGAGAGTCTGGTATGTTAATTCAACACGAATTCGTGGTGGAAAACCGTTCTTCTCATCGGTGAGGTCTGCCTCGATTCCAAAACGCTGAAATTCTTCCACGACTTGGGCTTCGGTTGAGCAGAGTGTCCATTGCCTTGACGGTACTCCAAAACAGTCATAGGTCACTGGCCCCTCTACGTCGGCCTCCTGTATCTTCTGGTCCAGCCTATTTGGGGTACTAGCAAAACTCCGAGTCTCGAGCGAGGTTCCAGTTGCCATCGCTGCCGTATTTGTACACGAACTCGTCCAAGGCTCGATCCTTCGTCCTTGCCAACTCGAGTCGACCAAGATGATCGGATGATACCGCTGGGCTACCTTGGCCTCTGGGAAGCCATATGCCAAGGAGTCGTGATGGAAACTTTCATCTGACGGTGCTCCATACGCGTAGACCGGGCGCATGCGAAATTGAGCATGGAAGGCGACATCTTCGTCCTCTGGAGATCGTTCAAGAACGGGCGCGTATGCTACTGAAGCATTTCTTGTAGATGGGATCGCTGCTTTCGAGGCTGGAACCAGCGGTCTAAGATGAGACGTTGAGAGGAGTGTTCTGGGGGCTTCCTGGGATCTCACACGGCCTCGAGGGGAGGCTCGCCTGGATGAGCTCGCCTGTTTGCTGGGCTGGGTAGGAGAGCTTGCGTAGTGTCGAAGGATGTTGACGCAGGGTTGTCGCATTAACGGGGCATCATTTGACAACACCAACGCCGAGGAGGAGATGACCTTGGCCATTGTGAGGGAATGAGGGAGAGAGCGACCCGGAGGTGCCCGGGGAGAAGAAGGCGAAGACGGAAAAGAGAGAGGGTGGGCAAAAGGGGAGAGGAGAGGTAGGAAAGTAGGCAAGGAGGAAAGGCCCGACCAGATGAGTCAACGTCTGGCAGACAATAAACAGAGTATGACTTTATATAAAAGACGTGAGGGCGATAGGTGGCACGCAACGGACGCACTGACAACATGTCCAGCAGCTGAATGGTCGCCAAACTCCATCCTAGATATACAGTAATAGTTGCTTGTCTTCCCCCCTTTGCCGCCCCTGCCCCTGCCCCTGCCCCTGCCCCTGCCCCTGAGTTTCGATCTTTTTTGTTCCTTTCTCCGGTATCGGGGATCGCGCGGCGAACACGGCCCAGGGGTTGCGCGTAGCGGGATATATTACACACCGCGGATTATATCTTACGTGTTTTTCGCCACTTTCAAATCCGTTCCTCCCCTTGGGTAGTCCTGAGGATGGTGAGATATATGTGAGTCGGTGCGTGGACCATGGCAATCTTCATTGTGTTGTAATTGGATTGGTGTGCCAGTCAACCGACCTTGAATGCTCATTTCGAATCAGGACTTTAGATTCCAGGCGCGGGAGATAATATTATGATCAATTGCATTATAGGGTGGTCGTGGCTATCGCCTCTATCGGATACATGACAAGGGGGGGGTGGTTATGTGAGAAACCGCACGCAGACAGAACAACGACGATTGACATTCGCGAGCAATGACGAGCAAGGGATAAAACCATCGCCGCTTGCTTATTGTGTGGGTGGGTCAATGGGGATGACTTTATTAGTGGAAGGGGGTGGAAAAAAAGAAGGGGAGGGGGGACCTGAGGGGATTGGGGTAGATCAAAATGATGTACCCGCAAACATAAAGGATGACGAAGGCAACAACGTTTGTGACATCCTGCTGCTGGAGTCTAGATATGCTTCTCTCGGGCGTTTCGGAATTCGAGCTCCTCTTCGGGCAACAAGTCACCGTCACGGGTCGAGAATCCGCCGTATCTCCTGGCGGAAGCGGCAATGAGACTCATGTAGATCAAGAGGAGACCAAAGTCGAACCAGATGATAGCGAGCATAGCCTGATAGTTGGAAAGAAAAATACGAAAAAAAAAAAGAAAAAAAAAGGAAAAAAAAGGGGAATCGGAATGCGTGTTAGTACATCCAGTCTAGAAAGAAGAATTAGGGCGCCTGCACGATAGTCACCCTGTAGAATGCTTTACAATCAGAAGCGACTCTGTTGAAGTCATCGGGGCAGTAGTGGGTAGTATATCGCTTAGCCGTCAAGAAGACAGCGAGGGCTGGGAAGAAATTGGGTAAGGTGAAGTCCGAAGGTCAGCTAAATACACAATATCATGCCACAGCTCTGAATACAAAGAGAGAAAGAACAGATGCCCCCACTCACCAAAGTACCAAGCAAGGAAGACGCCCTCAATCGCCAAAATTGTAGAGGCGGTGTCGATTTTGTGCCTTCGACCTCCCGTCAAGAGCCAAAGGTTGTACATCGTGTGAAGGATGCCGAGAACGAGGAGAGCAATGATGGCAGGAGAGTAACCCGTCGTGGTGTATACGATCTGATGGTTCGTCCAGATAATTGAGAGGACGAAGCTAGCAAAAGCGAAGACGAGGGTAAGGCCGAGGAAGATAGCCTTGGCGGTGTTGACACTGAAAGAAAGAGGAGGAAAAGAGAAGAATTAGATACCGGACCAAACAATGTGGGACTGGTCAGGACGGATCCACTTACAAGGCCATGATGAATGGTTGCTTTTTCTTTGTGTTTGGAAGGTGTAGGAGGCACGAGCAGCAAGTGGAGAAAACGGTTGATATAGGTTGGTATTATGTTTTATCTTATGATGTCGTGACAAGGGTTCGACACCTAGAAAATCCATTGTCTGCCTTATATATATAATACCGCGAACCCCCCTCTCGGCACACGAGACCCACTGGCATTTTTTTCCCCCTCCTTTCGGCTCTTGCTATTCGTTTTGATGCAGTCCATAACGGCGCAATTATCGGAACACCGTCATCAAACGAATTACTCGAGGGCAAACAGGAGACTTCACCCACGGCCGTTCACGGAGGGGGGGGGGGGGGGGTTATAAAAATGCTTGGGGAGATTAGAGGGCGATCCCGCCATCCTTCAGAGTGACGACACAGAACTTGACTAATTTTCAGGAGGTGACTTCCAACCCCTGTACCTTGAGAAGGCACGGGAGACCTTGTGAGGGCACTTCCCCCCTTGAAAGAATTCCCCTCTTGGTATGTTCTGGTGGCAGGCAAGCCAAGGAAGTTCCAGAAGTTGAGAATCCATCGGTAGGATAGCAACAGGAGAGCGAATACGTTTACTAATTAAACTCGAAACTGATCCGCCTCCTCTTAGAAGCATAGGCACGAGGAAGGAGGGGATACCGGAGGAGGAAGCCGAAATAAGGAAACTCGAGCGCGTTTTCTGTCTTATAAAAAGAAATCAGGGAGGATGCAAAAGCTCCAAAGGCGGAAACGCAGCGCGAAAGCCCAGGTGGTAGAAGACAGGACAACGAGGGAAAAGGGGCCAGAACGAAAGCTTCGAGCCCGTCTTCGTGCGATTTTACCCGTTCTTTATGTTCGTTTTATGCGCGCGAAGAGGGTCGGGTCACGAAGACATGTGGACAACCAACGTCACTTCCGGAAGGGCGTAGGGTGAGAATAAAGCCTCACTTTCTGGTTCGCCTGGGCCCATCGGCACCACTCCTAATCGCGAACGAAAGGTCTCCTCCAGGATGAGCTTTGTAACACTTACGTCAACTCTTCTACCCAAGCAAGGGCTTCCCGTATACCTTTTCGTGTCGCTTATACGCCCGAAGGTCATCAAGGCAGACAAAAAAAAACGCTGTTTCCGTACAACCGCAAATCTACAGAAGTACAGGACGCCAAATCTCTAGTAAAAACGAAAACTGGCTGGTCGGACACCGGAAACCCTTATCTACCGCTCCCCTGAGTCAGCTCTCTGCCATGCCAGACTGGACGACCTGGTTCCCATGGATGGCAACAATGACGAAAGTTCTGCTACTGTCGTCTGTTTGGCCACCATTACCATCTCTTTGGTTAGGACAGTGAGTATTTTCTGCTCGAGCGGTTGTTCAGGTTTATAGGTGGATGGATGGATCCATTGTAATAAGTGTGAAATTAAGAACAAGACGAAGCGGACGGGGGAGGAACATGGGTGGGAATTGGTCAGCCTGTGACCAGCACATTTCTCGGTCGCAAGAGGCCGCGGCGGTGTCCCGGCCCAACCCGAATGCAGCGGCAAACAAGGCCACGGGCGTAATACAGTCGCGCGGCCGAAAGAGGCATCTGAATGAAAACGGATTAGATTAGCCTCATGTGGCCAACTCACCTTAAACTTGCCGTCTGCATTCATGATCAAATCACCAAGCCCGGGAGACCACTGGGGCTCCTCAGCTGAAGAATGTCTGTGTATTAATTTCCTCGCGTTGGCCCCATCCATAACGGGGGGAGATATACTCCCCGAGAAAATCGGAACGCGAGCACTTTGCGTGGCTACCCCTCGCCGACCGTTGACTGAGCCGTAGGGTGCTGCGGAGTCGGAACGGAGAGCAAAAGGATTCTCCATCGATGCTGCGCCAAGCAAGACAGATAATTTGATGTAGAATTGGCGGATGATCTCACAGAGCGAGATGATCGTTTGGAAGTAGTCGGGAGTGAAGGGCTGTCAGAAGAAGGAAGTTGAGCATACATCCTTTGACATCTGTCTAACTGAAGCACCGGATAGCTCACCAGGTTGATCATCGTCAAATTACTTTCCCCCATATCCACATAACTGAGCCCGGCATCTTCTGGAGCATTGCTCGACTTTCTACTCTTTTGATTCCGGAAGAGCGTTTTCTAATGCGGATCCGAAACGGTTTGATCGATATCAGCTCACCGTGATTCGACTCAGGGGCAGTTTGCGCACTGAAACTGTTGACTGACCATTCCTCGACCCCCACCTCCCTCTGACCAAGCCTCCCATTCGTCAAAGATCTTCACAAGTCTTCTGAGCGCATCCGGTACAGATTGAATGTCGAACAGAGGGGAAAGTGAGAGGCCGAGAATGAAGAATTGGCGACATCTGGTAGACAAGAAAAACATAAAGGGAAGGTCAGCTGTTAATCCGGTTCGTCTGAACAAGGTGGTACAAAAAGATGTACCTTTGTTGTAATTTGACCTGACCGAGAGTGGAGTCCAGATGACGCTCTATATCGGGCTGTGATATCCTGACCGTATTGAACCATAGCTCTTGACTAAACAAGAATGTCAGCTTTAGTAATTCCTTGCCCTGTGTCCTGGATCAACGATTACGGCGAAATCGCAGAACGGACAAAGGACTGTGGAAAGATTACATACCCTTCATGTACTCTCCGAATATACCACCAAGATGCTGTGCGCTTATCCTGCCATTACCAATCCCAAACACCCGACAAGGAAAAGATGAGCATGTCAGCTGAAGAGTGTCACAACGTAAAACTCACAATCAAAGCATTTAAACTCTCTGGTCCATTGACGATCAGACCGCCTCCATTCCCGGTCGGGGATAGATTCACACTTCCGCCCTCTCTTCCTGCCATCCCTAAAGACCCCGCACTACCGCTCGGACCTCTAGCTCCCATACTTGTGACTCTGGCCCCTCCTAAGCTAGAGCTAAATCCACCTCCACCTCCACCGCCTCCGCCGAACGCAGGTGCATCACCATTCCTCAGGCTTCCTGTTGCACTGAGCGGGAATCCCCCACCCTCATGGGAATGGTTGCTGGGAGAGTAACCATCCGAAGAATCGATGGATGCGGATTGCGGTTGATGGAAGGCCGAAGACTGATGCACTGGCTGGGTAGTGAATGGGGCGGTTATGACCGATGGTGAAGGGGAAACATTGGTTGATTTCGAGAAGCTGGACAAAAGAGTTGACTACGAATGCGGGAGGGTCATAGGTCAGCAACGGTGTCTGAAAGTGGGAGAGCACAAAGAAGGCAAGGAGCGAAGCAATTGTGGGGGGGCATTTTAGAGGATCAAAGGGCCAGGTCTAAGGCCCAATACTTCTCGGCTACCGCAGACGGACATACTCACAGCTGATGACTAGAGAGGCAGACGAACAAGCACGATCAAGGGGATCGGAGCGCATGAAAAAGAGATTTTGGGTACAAAGTGAGATTCCAGGCATTACGCTACCGTCAAGATTGCTTTCGGTCGGGGATCACTGCCGTCCAAGGCTTTCTCGACAGACTTACCTTGCGTCTTATTCCCGATCTCGAGGTCATCTTCAGGAGGGAGGGATCGTGATGGTGGTCCGTACGGAGAGCGTTTGTAATGCTGGTGATGAACTAGCTTGCATACCTGACACGACAAAAAATTGGATGTTGTCTACTTTATCAGACAACCAGAATTGAAGGGGTCTTTTCAGTTGCAGCACCCATCAATGAGACGGGTGCGTCGGTTCCAGCCCAGCACTAAAGAGGGTAGGGGGATCATCTTTGTTTAGTTTGTGGTATACTGGTAATTACCGGCGATGTGGAAGTTGGGTAAATAAAGCCACGTCATATTTGTGTCATGATGGGGAATCATCATGGACCATGTGTCACGTGATCTATGGCTCCCACATCATCTTCCCTTTTCACGTGCTCCCCAAATTGTTCCTCCCTCCTCTGATGCCGCTTGAATTTCCAAAATTCTGCAAATGAGGTCCGGGAAGCAGGGGAGGGAGGATTCCAAAGATGCAGGTCACCTCAAGGTCTAAGGTCTATAATTCAATTTGAAAAGGTTGACAGTCTATCAAAGACGATTTCCCATTTCCCCGGGATACCTCTGATCTATCAAAGTCACCTCGATAGACATTTACCAATCATGCCACCAACTACCGCAACAGTGGCTGCACCAGCGGCCAGCTCTCCTTCCTCGTCTACCGCTGTCTCCCAACAAAAGAAGAGAAAGCGAGCTCGCAAGTCCAATGCAGGAGGAAGCGAGACTACTGCTGCCTCCACTGGTGCCGAAGCTGGGGAGGATGATGAGAGACCAGTCAAGAAGAGCAAATCCGCCGAAGAAGATGAGGTTGTTGAAATCGAGTCACCCAACGTCGCATCATCATCCAAGGTGACCTTGGACGCCGTCACCACGGTCGCCGCTATCCCCGAGCCTTCTCCCGCTCGTCAACCATTCTCCAGTCTCGACCTCTCTCCTGCCACTCAAGCTGCCATCGAAAAGATGGGATTCACCACCATGACCGAGGTCCAGGCGCGAACGATCCCTCCTCTTCTCGCCGGTCGGGACGTCCTCGGAGCTGCCCGAACTGGTTCCGGCAAGACGATGGCCTTCCTTTTGCCATCGGTGGAGATGTTGAGCACGCTTCGTTTCAAGCCTGCTAATGGAACGGGAGTAATTGTTGTTTCGCCCACACGAGAGTTGGCTCTTCAAATCTTTGGTGTAGCTCGAGACCTGATGCAGGGTTTCCACTCGCAAACGTTTGGAATTGTGATGGGAGGTGCGAACAGGAAGGCGGAGGCGGACAAGTTGAGCAAAGGTGTCAACTTGTTGATCTGTACCCCAGGTCGATTGCTGGATCATTTGAAGAACACCAAAGGGTTCATCTTCAAGAACTTGAAGGCACTGGTCATCGATGAGGCCGATCGAATCTTGGAGATCGGTTTCGAAGAGGAGATGAAGCAGATCATTGCGTTGTTGCCCAAAGAGAACCGACAGTCGATGCTCTTCTCTGCCACCCAAACAACAAAAGTCACGGATTTGGCTCGAATGTCTCTCCGTGCCGGTCCACTGTACATCAACGTCGATTCGGACAAGGAGACCTCGACGGCAGCCATGCTTGAACAAGGCTACCTTGTCTGCGAGTCAGACAAGCGTTTCCTCATGCTGTTCACTTTCTTGAAGCGAAACCTCAAGAAGAAGGTCATCGTATTCTTCTCGTCTTGTAACTCTGTCAAGTACTACGCTGAGTTGCTCAACTACATCGACATACCCGTTCTTGACCTTCATGGCAAGCAGAAACAGCAGAAGAGAACCAATACTTTCTTTGAGTTCTGTAACGCACCAACCGGTCACTTGCTCTGCACAGATGTCGCTGCCCGAGGTTTGGACATCCCCAAGGTCGACTGGATCATCCAGTTCGACCCCCCAGATGATCCCCGAGACTACATTCACCGAGTGGGTCGAACCGCGCGGGCTGGTAAGAGCGGAAAGTCTCTTCTTTTCTTGCTTCCTAGCGAACAAGGCTTCCTTCAATTCCTGGCGGCTGCCAAAGTGCCCCTCAACAAATACGAGATCAAGTCCGAATTGGTTGCCAACGTGCAGGACCAGCTGGAGAAGTTGATTTCCAAGAACTATTACCTGCATCAATCAGCAAGAGACGGGTACCGATCATACTTGCAGGCGTACGCATCTTATTCCCTGAAGAGCATCTTTGACATCAACAAGCTCGACTTGAAGAAAGTCGGCAAGGCGTTCGGGTTCGCTGTCCCTCCCAAGGTGAACATCACGGTTGGCACCTCCCTGAAAGCTGGCAAGAAGGCCCGTCACGGTGCACACGCCGAGATCGATGCGGAGAGCGAGTCTGATTCGGACGGGGAGGTCGACCTGTCCAAGAAGGCTTACTACCGAAGCAGTCATCAGAAGAAAGGGAGAAAGTGATTATATCATATTGGGTGGATATTAGATTAGGCCTTTCCCTTATCTCCTTTAGCTTTGTTGTAGTGTAGTACATCCGACTTGGTTCTATGGCATATTCATTTCGTTATTAACAGACTTTCTCTTGTCAACGGTGGTTCACCCCTCGCCATTCTCCACTTGTTCGAGATCATCAGCACCTCATTGTCCAACAGCATAATGTTTTCTCTTAAACATTCTTCTGACATCTCCCAAGAATTGTGGTCAAGCGTGTCCTCTGGAGATAGGGGAGCAGTGGGCAACGGTGTGAACGGACGCGTGGAAAGGAAGCGAAAATGAGTCAGTTTCCATTAAGCATTCAAGACCAGAGTTGCTTAGTTCCGTTCTGTTCGACAACTCACCTCCTTGTACAGTCCATCCCGTTGTGAAACTTTCGAACGCTCGCATAAGATCGTACTTGCCCCTCAACAAGATCATCTTACTTCTGAGACTAGGGAAAATAACCCCATCGATCAAGAATTCGTGTGGGAACTGCTGCTGAATGGGTGTCGGGCGAAGGGACGGGGGCAGACGATAGTTGGAATTGTTTCGGAAATTCTCCATGTGATATGAGATCAACTGCATGGCCTCTTGTTGCCTTCCGACTGCATTTGAGATACATTTATCAATCAGAGATGCGAATTCGGGATGACTAGCGACTTCGTGAGCAATTGAGGGGGGAAGTTGTTGTAAACTGCTCTCAGGAGCTGGGGGAAGAGGAGGTGGTACGGGCGCTTGTTGTAGACGTGGTTGAGAAGATGCGGATGTCTGAGTCTGCCTGTCGTAGAAATTGGAAGCAGGGTCGTCCATGAAGTTAATTCCGGGTCCACTCATCGCTTCGAAATAAGCCTGTGCTTGTGGGTCCATTCCCGTGACCGGGGGTTGCGGTGGTCGTGGAAGCAGCTGATTTGGCAATGGTTGCTGTTGACTTTGGAGTGACTGATGTAGTGATTGTTGGAACGTGCCTGGTGACTGAACGTACGGCGCACTGTTGGACACGTTTGAGGTATTGGGCGTGATCTGAAATTCGGGCAAGAAGTTCATGCTCCGGTCAGGAAGAAATCCATTACAGAGGACATTGCGTGGCGATTGGTGAGGGGTTGACCCAGGAGACGATGAGTTATCCTCTTGGAAACTGTGGATTATCGTGTTGCCGTTATTACTCGCGCCGCCGCCGCCATTTCCAGAATTGGATTTCCCTTTTAAACCTTTGGGGACCTTGCGGCCGGATTGGGGCTCGCCGTCATCCTCGTTCCGATCGATCGGTTCATCATTCAGACCGCTCCGTTTTCTCTTGCTCGCTGATGACCCCGTCCATCCTGTTCCAGCGCCGCCAGCGCCGCCACCCCCACTTCCACCTACCCCCGCCGAGGAAGGCCCTGTTGATGCTCTCCTCGAGCTGGGTAATGGGTCAAAGATCGAAGCTGACCTCGACTGCGCATTCCCCGACTGAGACTCTCGCTCTTTCGCCACTTTGAGCGCAGCGAATGCTTCGTGAGCGGTCTCGGACTCGGGTCTATTCACAAACTCGTTAAGCGTCTCGATAGTCATCCCGATACGGGGGAGCGTTGTTGCTAATCCTTCTCCGATAAATCCCGCTAGATTCTTGACCATTTTTCGAAGTTGGGCGTTCTCATTCAGCAGATGCTTGATGATGAAGGACATAAGCTCATGGCGTTCGTCTTTGTCACCGGACAGAATCTGTATCCTCGCTTCGAGATCTTTGATCTAACGGAAGGAAGACAGGTGATTTAAGAAGTCAAGGGGGGGAGGGTGGGATGGGTCAGCTCCCGGTCCAGATATGCAAATCAAGAATCGGAAGAAGGAAGAGACCCCGCAGGAATACCGAGGTGTGGTGTTTGAATATTAGTAAGGGGGAGGGGGACGGGACCATAGACTTACATGCTGCTGCTTTCTTGCTCTGAACTCCCTTTGAGCAATTCTATTCTGATCTCTTCTAGCCTGGGACGAAGTAACACTACCTCCCTTGTTCCCGCCTTCAATATCATCACCTAGACTGTTCACGCTATCCCCCCTCTCAAGCTGAGCCAAATCGTCGAGCCTCTCTTGTTCCAGGGAGTTCCGACGGTGCATCTCTGCGGCGTGGCCGTGGCCGTTGCCATTGTAATTACTGTTACCGTTGTTCATACTAGTGTAGCTTTTAGAATTGGCGGACGGCCCACTATCTGAGTAGCCGTTCATGGAACTCTTAAAATATGTTTTCTTTCCAATTGAACGCCAATGTGGCTTTCTTCTGTAGTCCTTCGACTCGCTACGCCCTCCAGTGATGACGACTTTGAGCTTTCTACACAATCACACTAGGAGTTTGAATGTGTGTCAAATCGATGGATCTAGCTGTGCAATTGATAGTTGGATGACAATGATCCGGATAGACGGAGGAGGAGAGGGCGAGGGCGAGGAGAACGTAGTGGTGGATGGATGCAAGGGATCCGGCGTTTGAGGCCCAGGTCGGTCCGAGTGTCGGCTGCAAAAGAGAAATGATTCGACAGCTGATTGTTCTAGTTGAGGTAAAGAGGTGTATGTGGTAAAGCAAACGCCGCCCGCTTCTACTTTTTTGTGCAAGTGTTCAAAATTTCGATCCTCCTCCACCTTCGATCTCCGACTCTGGTAACGCTTAGAAATCGGTCCCTGCCGAGCCGAGGATTGGTCGTTGTATGTTCGGAAGAAAAAGGGGCGCACAAATATTGGCACACACGGGCGCCGGCGTTCGCCGAGGCCGAGGTGGTTTGATTAATAAGGGGGATTGGCGAGATTGGTTTCCCGACCAGCTCGTTGTCACTCGTCTGCTTCTTCTTCTTCTGCGTTTGGCGGGCGGTAGCAGGGGCAATATACTATCTCAATGGTGACTGGTAACCAACAAAATGAGATATTTTATCGGCAACTTCACGCTTGGTTGTGCACACTATGAGTTCCAGTTTCCACTCTTGCTTTTCTTGCTCTCTCGCCAGATCAATGACGGTAACGATGGCGACGTTGGGAACCCTTTCATGAAAGGGTATATACTTGCCTTCGAGAGAATTATCAGGTTTCGGGGCCGTTTCGTGCTATATTGTAGCGGTGCAGACGATAGCATCCGTTCCACGCTCCATTTCTTGCTTGATAGACGAGACCCCTGTTCTTCCCTCCCCGACTATGTATTTCTGGATCGACTGACTGCGGTTTGCGTTTTTAATTGTGATTATTATTTCTATTTTATTTGGTCTTTCAGCTCTCTTTAGCACATGTGGTTTCTAAGTCAAGTAGTGCAACCATTATTTGTGTGTTCCATTTTTCTTTTCTCTTCCCATTCCCCTCCCCCAGGTTTTTGGGGAGATAAAGGGTGCTTTTTGAAGCCGCCTTCGGTTTCCGTTCCGCGGCCGCGCTCGAGTCAGCTGCGATTTGTCTGGACGAAGTACTGGAATGAAGGTTCGGGCAACAGTGGGCATGATGGTCTAGTGGGAACCCAATGGTTGCGGATGGCGTTGAGAGGTAAACGAGCTCGTCCGACCTCTGTGGCTAATCCAAACACGTTCGCGTTTATCTCATCTTCCTGTTGGAGGAGGCATACCATCATCCTCTCGCAAACCCCCACTCCATCATAGACCTGTGCATAAGGGACGCGGCCGGGAAAGTGTGTATATTAGTCTGAGATCCTTCAACGGTGGCGCAGATGTCTGAGAGCCTTCCCCAGGGGAACGCTTTATCATGTCCTGAACTGCGGCGCGCCGCCAACAAAGATCAACGGAATGGTAAATGACCGTGCGGAACGACCGTCGAAGGATTTGAAACAAACCAAAAAACAAAGAAAAAACCAAAAGGGTTGTGAAAAACCCCATTGGGAACAAAGGAAATTATTTGGTTTAGTTGCATATCGGGCGCCGCCGGCCTCGGGGAAAAGGCGCTTTTGAGCTTTGGCCAGGTTCAATGACCGAAGTCACGCCCCCTTCTCTAAGGACGCGTCTTCTCTTCCCCCCCCCCCCCCCTCTGTTCAGCATCACCATTTGGTTTTGGTTCTACATCTAGCGCCTGAAGCGGATGCAGCCTCGGTCGTCTAAATTGAATCTACGTCGAATGAAACTGAAAGAAAAGAACAACTGACAAACGGCAAGGCATGCTCAAGAAGAGAAACAAGTCAGCGACCAGGATGGTCAGAAGAGCACGCAGAACTGTCGGATTGTGCATGACAAATCAAGTCGCTGGCTGGAATCATTTGGACACACAAGCGTCAGCGCAGCCACGGAGTTTGAGTTCGCACGGAGTTTGAGTTCGCTTGCTTCGCTCTCCTCTCATTGACTGTCACATGTCTCGGCTCTGTCTCTCTCTCTCCCACAGGCATTCAGACGAACTGAAGCTCCAATGTTTGCCAAGGGAATTGTGAGAGTTCAAGATTGTTATAGCCTGTCCCAGGATGCTCCCATGGGACGAGTGGATCTGCCATTTGTGCTGCTTAGTCAATCTCTTGTCCCGCTAAAATATTTCTGTCGTTCATGATCCAATCATTGGCTCCTCAACTGTCTAAGCTGAATCTTGAGCGAGAAGCTGTTCAGACGGGGCGTAGTCCATGGGAAAGAATCCGGAAGGCTTGCTGGGGCTGTAAACTAAACTTGTTAGGTGGGACCGGCGACGAGACCCATTTTCGTCCGGAAATGAAGTGACAGACGTGGCGTAGTGTGTCTGTCTGAAGAGGACGGCGAAGTCAGCTTAACCAGGGGATGCGATTTATGTAGAGGGTCTCGACTAGATCCTCCTGAACACGAACAACAAAATGCCTCTATGCTGCGGCCTGCGGACGACAGATGGATTTGAGTCTGAATGAGCAGGTAGATTTAATCAAGATCTCGGTAATTGCTAGCAGAAGACGTTCTCTGACATCATCTGAAAAGCGAAACAAGACACGGCACCTTCGTCCCTTGCGAGAAATCACGCGAATGTTGCTTATGGACTTCAATGGGAGAATAAACCGTGTGTGGAAATCTCCCCGATCATTGAAATACACTGATCTTGAGATCGTTTAGACCAGTTCCCGAATTTTAAAGATCACTTCATTTTATATGAATAGCATATGCAGGTCGTGATGTCTCCTGTTGTGGAACTGTTCTGTTTCTTATCTTTCTTTCTTCTCCCTGATACAAATAAAATTTCTTCTCGAGTTCTTCTTTTCTCGAGGTAAGGCCGGAAACGAAATGCCAACAAAAAAAGGGGGAAAGCGGGGCTTACAAAACGAAGGTTGGAAGGTGTAAAGAGGGTATTTATTCGAGCAGACCAAGGTAATCTCCCTTGATACTGCCGATGGCGAAGAGCTCACTCTGATCCGGTCGGATACCGACGAGTCTTACTCGCACTTTGGAACCTCGACGAATGCTTTCGCCGTGGATGGTTGAGGTGAACGAAGGGGGGTTTGCCTCCGGTTGGAATCTGAGGTCGTCCGGGATATACTGCGAAATTTGACAAGTTGCAAAACGAATTAGCATCTTGTGTCTCGCGCGTATGATAATCTTTTCCCAGCAAGATTGTGAAGAAGGCGGACGGGGCTAGTCCAGGTCAGATAATTGATTCAATCTACTACGATGAATCTTCCTTACATAAATCGTCAGGACCCGAAAGCCGTCGCGATGTCCCTATGCTATTGTGTCATCACAGAATGGAAAGCCCCGTCGTTCACGATCGGAAAAAAACAAAGAAACAGGGAGACTCACGAAGCTAGAGACAAAGATCTGCATAGGACCGAGGTACGCAAAGAATCCAAGCTGAAGGTTGGTGGAGCACATGGACGTTCAGGTTGGTATGCCAGGACGAGTTATGGGGTAATTAAGTGAAGAATAAGAACGCACCTTCCCGACCTTGTCAACGACCGCGTCTACGACCTCATTCTTGAAAGGTTTCATGACGAGAGCTCGATAGGTAAGAGTAAACTCAGCCTCGGCAGTGCCGGGCAAGACTTTGCAGTTCATATCATCTTGATCAATTTGGGAGACGGCGATGATGTATCTGTGGTAAAAATAGCCAGCGGTCAGTTAACCTGTAGCCAAGCGCACCGAGAAGGAAGACTGCACAATATAAAGACTCACCCATATCGACCCGTTGTCGTACCCTCAACATCGGCGAAGAGCTTTTGGGTAACGACTTCGTTGATCTTCGGCCCAAAGTAGGAGGGATGGAGTAGGATCGTGTGCGTCAACTCCTTCTACTCAAAAGAGAAGAACCCAAAAGTTGTCAAGCAAGGGGTAAGACTCCAGGTCAGTCAACCTGAAGGCACGGATCGACTGAAGTGAAGGCTATTGCCGAGCGAGATACCAACGAAGAAAAACATGGTTGCCACCCCAGCGAGTCAGTCCCCCCGGATTCTTCAAGCTCTCGAACCCCACCAAAGGTTGACCCCCAAGGAATAGGTGGTGAAAGGATGAGGATGAGGAGCGGGGTTCGTCCCGAATTTCGCGCGCTATGTAGTCAATTTGTGGTGACCAGGCAGCATCAGACGGGAAGAACGATGATGATGATGATGATCCGAATCCCTGAGATTGTTTGACGGTTTGAGACGCAGCCAAGAAAAGGGTCCTTTTATTCCTAATGGAGTGAGGAGATGGGAGTCGTCGTCGGAGAAAACCTTCCTCCAGTCTGGCCTGGGCAAGGGTACGACTGTTGTGTCGCGTGTGCGTTGCTGGTGAAAAAAACGGGCCAGGACTAGGGAAGGAAGGGGTTTCACGCGCACGTGAAATATAATGCACCTTTAATTGCGATTTCTGCTGGGGCCAATCAAAGCTTGACATTCCGATGGGACGGTGCTCTACAAGGCGCGAAACTAAGTGAACGAATCATTCAGAACAATTACCGTTAAGTAAAGCCACACCTATGCGTCGTCGGTCTGAGTGGGGGAGACGATTACGGTCCTCGTCAAGTCTCCAAGCTAGACAAGGAGGTGAGGGGAACCTTCCCTGGGATGTAATTCAGGAATGCATGATATGAGTTGAATTAGAGGGTAAGGTGAGATGTCTGTCTATAATGTGTTCTGACATGCTGGATTGCTTTGTGTGTGTGTTTCCGTAATACTGATGTAACTCGTGCTATCCTTTATTACGTGGGTCTGAATATTTCCTTCCGAGGGCCTGTGTTATTGAAAGTACCGCTCTACTGGTTTCTCGTCAATCCACTTGCCCATGGCATCCACCATAGTCCACAGGAGCCCATGTGTGAAAACAGATCGAATGACTGAAACTCCTAGTCTGAACGGGGCGGAAATAGAAAACGAATCAGTTAGGCTTGCCCGGGGGGAGAGGGGGAAGGGGAGGGGGGCTTCCTGTCTCATTGTATACTAGCGGAATCATTGCTTTCCCAGACTCACCCTCGGTATAGCCGCGATAATCCCACGTGCAAAGGTTTTGGATGATCCGGATCAGTCCCTCTAACGAGCCTGCTCATCTGTTCCGAGAAAGAGCGTGGTTTCAATCCCGAGAGGGCACGTTGTTGATGTTTCGTCTGAGTCACACCGAGGTCAGCCATTCGAAACTCCAAAGAGTGGGCGTATGCGGAAATGAGACCTACTTTTATTGCATCCACTGGGTAAATCGCCATCCAACTTGTAACGCCCGCGACACTCCCCGCTAAGAAAGGCACCAGAGAGACAGGTAGCCAGCTTTGAGCCCAAGATGGCAAGGGCCCTTGCTTGTCCGTGACCGGATCTCTTCCGAGGAGGTATCGGATTACATCATATTCGGCAAAGTATGCAGCAGTTGCTGCTGTATCACGGACTGAGATGAGTGATGCGTTGGGAAATAAGGAGCCGGTCAGTCAATTTACATCCACGTACTAGTTTTGGCCCTTTCCATCCAAAATAGAAACAGCGAAAAATATTGGACCAGGAAATAAACTCACTGGAATGTAATCTGAGCCCTGTCCATAATCCCTTTGCCCCTCTCTCCCTCGTAATAACCTTGATCGCCTCCCATGTTCCAGGAGGTTTATACCCTTCCAACAAACTCAGTCTAGCTTTTTCTTTCCCTTTTACACTCGTCCCAGCCGCAGCGACAAGGGCTTCGAGACTCTCGATTCTATCCCTCGCGATTTGGAACTCGAGCTGTCTTCTTACTTTAACGAGCTCGAACGGACATGCACCAAGGGCGACGATGGCTCCGGATGCAGCTCCAGCGATAGACGAGACGAGAGCGACGTTGCCTATTGATGTGTATGGTATATAAGCGTGCCGTGAGGTTGAAGCATTGGAAGATACGGGAGAGTATGAATTACTGGGGCCACTTGCTTGCACTTGGGCCTGGTTCGGGATCCGCTCTTTACCCGAGATAAAATCCTTGGTGGATGTGTAGATCGTGAACGAGATCGTCCGAACGACCGCGATTGACGCGAGCGGTAATGGTGCCCCTCGCCAAAGACCTCTCACACCTTCTTCACGCACGACATCTTTCGCGAGCTTCCATAGGCCTATTGACTCTCGCGTGGATTGAAGTCGTGATTTGAGAGAGTCGAGGGGGTAGCCTGTAAATGTAGATATTAAAGAGGCCGTCGTGGCCGATATAGGTGTCTTGTATGCCGCAAGAAATTCATCGATGCTCTGAGCTCGGGTTTGCCATGGTAAAGGAGGTGTGTGGGGATTTGAGTGGGATATGGATTTGGTTGGGAGTCGCGTATCGTCTCTGCCGATAGGTTCATTCGCTAATGGCAGTGTTGGCGATGATGACGACGAGGCAGTCGCAGACGAAGATATTGAAGTCATCCCAAGGAATCTGGCACCGACTGGGGTCAACGAGCCGGTCCAACACCCAATCAATCTGAGCCTTCAGCTTTCCAAAAAGATAGGTTCCAACTAGGTCCGAATCGAAGTCGACTCTCCGAAGAAGTGGACAGTGACAAAACGGGAGCAGGTGGTGATCAGACCTTTCTACCCAGGAAGGGACCGAGTTATGAACACCACATGGACGATAGGGAACAGGAGTGGCATACTGGAACTGTGGTGTCCATCTATCCTCAGTTTTGTGGATGTTAGGGGGGGGAGTTCCTACCTAGCTGTGATCTCCTCTCCCAAAAGTCACCCGCTTGTTCCGTCCCGCCCTGCCATATTCCAATTTCCCAATCGCATCAAACACAAACATGGTCGCGCTATTTCGGGTTTAATCAAACAGTGTTCATGGGGGCGCGTCATGTGAGTCAATGGGGGGGGGGGGGCATGGAAATAATGCGCACCGCGGACATATCGGCCAGTAAATCCGAAGAGCGGCAGTCCAGTCGTGCATCGGCTCGCATTCACCCAAGAGCACTTAAGACACAGTGGCGGCTGGATGGAAACCCCCCCCCAACCCCCCGGCCTCTCCCTCTTGGCAGCGCCTGCACCGTTACTTCTTTACCTGACTACACCTGCCCCTCGCAGTCTGGATGCGGTGGCATATTTATCTCGCCAGGGGGATCAGTTGCTCGCAGGTAATGAGATGCAGGATAAAGCAGGGATTAAAAGGTAGGACAGGCGACGACTGGACGTTACAGCAGATGGACCCGACGGGCAACAAGCAAAGACAGACAAACAGGGTGGTCGTGTGGTGGTTGCTGGTTTATTTGAGGGCAATCATCCTCAAACGCAAAGCAGGAGTGAAGAGAGAGGGGGGATGTGGGGGGGGGGGGGGGGGGGATTGCCGCGTCATCATACTGGCCAAAAGGGGATCAGAAGTTCTCGATACAATTAGGTCTCGGGTCTCGGGAATGCGGGTCTCGGGAATGCGTGCTCAGTACCGGGTGCTTTGATGCGTGTGCGAATGGCTTCAGTCAGGATTAGATGTCGGATGAGCAGTCAGACTGGCGCATATGGACCACGATCATAGCCATCTTGAATGCAATATCTTAACGCGGATCGTGAATGATTTTAATTATTAAATCCCCCTTCAGCACCACGTTGTTCGGTGTGCCTTCTGGATCGAAGACCAGTAGTCAGACACCCATAAAACACAACTACGCAGACAATTAGTTGTTTGTCAAATACGACATTGGTCATCCAGATACGGCTTTAGAACTTCGGAACTGCTCTTATCTGTTTGTCTTTCCCTCCAGACCCAGCTTTCGTCCTCATCCCAAGCCCAGCATACCTGTACGCCATGGCTACCCCAACAATCATCAACGACAACAAGGGTAAGCTATTCATGTTGAAAACCTCGTTACGTGACTTCGGTCGATGAAGAATCCCAAAGGTTAGAAAAGGAACGGCTAACCTAAGTGATCTCTCGATGTGATTCGCTCAACTCTCATTCAGCGTGTTGCACACTCCCGCCTGTTGTTGCCAACTATGAGCAAAAAGGGGCATTCGAAGTGAGTGAACGAATTTCCAAGTACCCTGCGGGTATAGCATACGAACACAAACTTATGCATATCGACAATGTGAACCAAAGGAAATGTGTGGCTTGAGGACTTACATTATCGGACCGAAAGACGCCAAGAAAGCGATCGTTTATGTTTATGATATTTTCGCCTTCTCAGCTCAAGCTCTTCAAGGTGAGAGCTGTACCCCTCACAGCTATCACTCAGCGTTCCATGTATTCACCTTTTCCCTCTTTCCCGTCTTTTCCCTTAGGTGCCGATTTACTTGCCTCTGGTGGTGACACCCTCGTCGTGATGCCCGATTTCTTTAAGGGATCCACGATCGACCCGTCCAACTTTGGGGCAGACAAGACTCCCGCATGGCTATTCCATCAATGTCTCCGTGTCCTCTCGATCGTCGGTGTGCTCGTGCGCTTACTCGCTTGGGTCATCGGTGATCGTGTCCTTCCCGCCACGGCGGTGAACGAACCGAATTCGAAGGCAAAAGCGGTGCAGGAGTTCTTCGCAGGAACAGCTAGTCCAGATGCGAGTGCCGGGAAGTTGGCGGAGGTGATCAAGCATTTAAGGGCCGGTGGTGCAGAGAAAGTGGGAGCCGTCGGTGCGTTTTATTGACGTGGTTAGTCACATCATCCTAACGACGGCAGCCTGAATCCAGACTTTATTCTCTTTTTCCTTTTTCTTTGGATTTCTTCATCGATCTTGTCTTCGGGGGGAACAGGATTCTGCTGGGGCGCCAAAGTTTGCATTCACTCGCCAGACCTCGATGCCATCGCTCTTGTTCACCCATCGTGAGTACACCGTGGCGATCCTTTTCTCGTCAACATGCGCTAACCTTCCACGATTTCTCCCATTTTAGTCTCCTGGTCGCAACCGATGCAGACTCCGTCTCTGTTCCGGTTGCTCTTCTTCCCTCGAAGAATGAGAACCTCGCTGTAGTGAGTGTCTGGGCTCGAGTTTCCCCTACCTCTATCCCAAAGGGTTTCGAACACTGTCCTCTATACTTGAGCAAGAGACCTAATATCACTACACACTTTACTAGATGGAAGCACTCAAGACCGCGCTTGAGAAGAAGGACTTTGCCTCCAAGAATGTCTACGAGAGGTTCCCCGAGAGTACTCACGGCGCAGCTGCCGCGCGAGCGGATGTGAGTGATTCTCCCCACTCGGCCGGGCGCTTATTTACTCACTTCACTAATCTTCCGAGATTTTGATTCCCATTCTCCTCGTCGTTTGTACTTGCAGCTCACCAACGAGGCTCAAAGAAACACATACCTTCGAGTATACGAGATTTTGACCAGTTTCTTCAAGAGGAACTTGGATGTGTCCTAGTCCGTGTGACGGCGACGAGTCAGAGATATACAGAGACTCAAAGTTATTTCGGTACAAACTCAGTTGTAAGAAGCAAATGGAATCGGAAATGTACAAATACTCGTAGTAATTTTGAATAAAACTCAGTTGTTCGAATCAAATTGACATGGAATGAAAAGATGTCCAACCGTGCCCAGTTTTTCGAGGATAACGAGCACACCCACTACGTCTCATTCCTAATCCGATGGTTCACAGATGGCGCTTTTTCGTCAAGTATATATATGCTCTTGTTCAACAATTACATCCATTTTCGTTCATTTCTCGACATTGGATTGGTTACAACGGTTTCTTAGCTTGTTCTTTCATTTCCATTCCTTCTCTTTCGATGGCATAGACACATACGACAATGCAACAACGCATCAATCAGAGTTTCATTTCCTTCGGTACAACCACGTTCAGACAATAAACTTCAACCCTCGGTACGGTTTGCTAGTTTCGTTTTCATTCCCTCTTCTTAAGGGAGGCTCAAAACGGCTCGGGGAAAAGCCCTTCTGTTTAGACAAACAGGTTGCTTCCGGAATGCTTGGTGTTCTTTGCCTTCTTGGCACCGTCCTTGTGGACTACGGAAGGTAGGATGGGGCAGGAGAGAGGGCAGAGAAGGGAGAGTTGGTGATATCATCAGTAGTAGAATGTGAGAGGCATACCTCGAGATTGATCATACATACGTTTCGCCAACTGCTTCTTCCAGCCGACTGTTCAAGTCCGCGGTAAAAAGACAAGGTATCACAAGTTCAGCAAACACGAACTAACAAGCTGTTGGTAGAATCTCGGAAAGCGCGGGCAACTCAAAACGGATACGTACAGCATTGACCACATCCGGCGGAGCCATGTTTCTTGCACAAGATCGACCCGTCTTTAGGGGACTTGGTGTAAGCAGGGAGGGTCAAGGAATCTCGGTTCACAGGATCGAACTGTGTCTCACAAGGAAGACCGATGCAAACGAATACGGGTATGAATATTAGAGGCGGACCGAGGAGTTATCCGTAGAGGAGGAAATGCTAAGAGGGATCAGAATTGATGTGATACCGAGAGTAGGAGGATGTATCACGAGACAGAGAGAAAGAGAGAAAGAGACAAGAGAGAAAACTCACACCGAAGAACGCGTCGTTCTCTGTGCAAGACCGAAGCGAAAAGCAAACGATATCGCAGTGCAATAATCAGCGTCCAATGAGGAATATTTTGACCTGTGCAACAGAGACAGTAACTTCGACTCACCCTCTCGAGCATCAAAATTGCATTCATTGCACATCTCCTTGCCATGCTCGCAGAAGAGAGCGTCGTTGATGTCCAAGGAGGAGGTGGAGCTGAGTGATAGTATAGTGATTCGCGAAAGGGCATCGCATCAGCATGACGAAGGCAGAGTACCAAAAATGTGGCGGTGGGTTAAGATACGTCGTGTGGTACTACCTATATGCCCCGGTCACTACCAGGGGCGGGGGCATGTTACTCACTCAGTAGGGGAAGAACCGAAGGCGTCAGTCATGGTTATTGTCAACAAATTCGCTTAAAATGAGGGCGTTGTTTGTGGGTCTGGTAGGTTTGGATCACTGAGGCTATTTCGGAAGATCGATGGTTTCTCTTATAATGCGATGGAATTTGCGACGATGGTGGTCAGAGAATGAGACGTGTTATTCAGGGGTATATATACTCTCCCTCCGCCCCTGCTGCATTGATGTAACTGTACCGTACCGGGCGGGACATGGCTCAGCTTGACCCCGCAGATCGGCGCATACCCCGTACTCGAGGGATATACAGTACAGGGATTTCGAGAGGAGTGGATGGGCTCATTCCCAGAGGGTCAGAAGGGGAGGGAAAAAGGGGCACGGGCAGAAGAAGTCCCTCTTTCTTGGCTCCGAGATGAACGAGGCAAGATGACATGGGAACAAAGTCTAACAATACCCCCAACGTACTCTGCTTCTCTGCCCTTCCCGTGTGCTGCATTCCAATCTCAGATATGATGGGATTCAGACACTTTCCTTGTACCCCGAGGTCTCTCCCGTTTCATCCCATCCTCGTTCAACTGCTCTTCTTCCCTCACCTGATATGGATTCCAGGACAGGGGGATGACGGGACAAACGACGATCCAGAATTTAAGAGTGAACCCTTTGGGGGTTTCCTCCCATGGACAGTTTGCTGTGCTTATCTCATAAGTCCACTTGGGATTCCCCTCTAGCAGAATGCAGGAATTAACACGCAGGCGTATGAAGAGAGGAACGCGTGAACCCAACCGTTTTCAATTCCTCTCTATTTCCTCTTATCAACCTGGACCGCTGATCGGATGAAGTGACTGTACTGCCACTTCAGCGCCGATCGATAGCTCTCACGTTCCGCCGCTGTAATGCTCATGCGTCTCCGATAAGTTTGCGCTCGACTTGGCATACTGTATAGGCAACGAACGGGGGAAGGGGATGTCAGATGACACATCGGGGGGCCCCGCAGTCTGATAAGAGTCCCGCGGCTACCCAGGTGCAACTTATTAACACGTCATTATTTTGTCACCCAAAGTATACATCCAGCGTTTTTTAAACAGGGTTCCTTTTACCGCCAGCGTAATGTCGGAGAGGGGTGCTTCAAGGAGCGCAGTCCATCCATCCTTTCCCATCATAAACGTCGATTCAATCATCCCTTTGATACACTCCAGACATGGTCGCTACAACGTGACATATGATAAACATATCACTTCCGCCGTACCATTATCTTTTCCCTCCCTCAAACCTTGAACCAACTTTTTGGACCGAAAATCTCCATTCTTCATAAGGACCGGAGATTATAACGTATTATCATGTCCGAGGAACCTACCACGATCCCTCCACCGCCTGAACGCAACGGCCAAGACCGTGAAGCGACGCCTGAACTCAAGCCCCGTTCTCGACCCGGTCGATCAGAACACGGTGATGAATCTGATGCTCCACGACGCCACCGAGAGCGCGAGGATGAAACTCCGGAGGAACGTGAACTGAGGAGAAAATTGAGACGGGAGAACGAAACAGAGGAAGAAAGGGCGGAAAGGCATAAACGACGACGAGAGAGGGAAAGAGAACGTGAGCGAGAAAGAGATGGTTTGAAGGATGGTGAAAGGAGTCGAGGTGATGAATCGGCCACTGGTGAAAGAGAAAGAAAGAGGTCCCGAAGAGAGAGATCTGGCTCGCGAGATTCATACAAGTCTCACCGCAGTCATCGATCCTCTGTGCGGGGCTCTGATGACCGACGAGTTCGTGATCGAGACTATGGTGATGGACACAGAATGATGGAGGATAGAAGGAGGAGAGATTATGATGACCGGGATAGACGATACTATGACGATCGACGACGAGATCCTTACCCGCCCTCGCCTATGCGAGGCGACCGGTACGCGCCTTCGCCACCTCGCCGAAGACGAGGCTCTCCCGAATACTCTCCTCAATCCGGAATGCGACCCATGCGCTCCCCGTCTCCCCCGCCACCCCGCAGGGACGAAGCCGACGCTCTCCTCGATTCCGTCGACTCGGAAACTCGCTCCGTCTTCGTCTCCCAGCTCGCGGCTGCTCTCACTTCCCGTGACTTGGGAATGTTCTTCGAAGACAAGTTGGGACGAGGAAGCGTCCGTGATGCTCGAGTCGTGACCGACCGAGTCACACGTCGATCCAAGGGTATCGCTTACGTCGAGCTATCCTCCGTCGAACTCGTCCCTCGAGCGATGGCATTGACAGGCACGATCGTCATGGGTCTCCCCATCATGATCACGTTCACCGAGTCCACCGCGAGGAACAACGCGGCCCCGAACACGGTCTCGCTCGACGCCATGCTTGCTGGAAGTTCCGTCATCCGACCTGCTATCCCCGGTGCCGGATTAGCCCTTCCTTCTCTCCAGGTCCGTGACGCCAATGCTGATGCTGTTGTCCCGTACCACAGGTTGTACGTCGGTAACCTCTACTACAATCTCACGTCCGAAGAAATCCGACAGGTATTTGAGCCGTTTGGAGAACTAGAGTTTGTGGATATGCCAATGGAGCCTCAGACGAACAGGTCACGAGGTTATGCTTTTGTGCAGTACAAGGAACTTCGACCGGCGCAGATGGCTCTCGAGGCAATGAATGGTTTCGAATTGGCTGGTCGACAGAGTGAGTAGCTTGTCCTTGGCACTAATTCGATCAGTGCTTTCCGCTCGGGTATACTGATTCCCCACACTTTTTGCACGCTTTCAGTCAAGGTCGCCACTGTTCATCCCAAGGGGTCTGGACCGGCCGCTGCACCCGCCCAGCCTGGACAACCTCAGATGTTTGTTCCTAGTAGCGGCGAAGGAAACAGGGCTCCTACTGACCTTGATGATAGAGAAGGTGAGCCGCTGCGTTCTTCAATATCCATATTGAGACAGGCGCTCCCCCGAATGCGTGACTGACCATTCCAATTCGACAAAACCCCAACAGGTACTCGTATGGATGCTACCGCTCGTCAGCAACTTATGTACAAACTTGCTCGACAAGCTGATCCCGCTGCTCCCAAGCCGGTTTTCACTGCGTGAGTTTGTCTCTCTTTTCCCTCTCTTTCCTGTCGCAGGACGCTTGAATGACTTAACCCGCTCGCCTTATCGACTCTCGCAGGCCGAGACTCAACTTACCTACTCAGCAGACTCACTATGTGCAGGTTACCAACATGTTCGACCCAACCGAAGAAACCGAACCGAACTGGCATCTCGACCTCGAAGAGGATATCAAGGAGGAGGTCGAGGCCAAGTATGGGAAGTTGGACAAGATCTTTGTGGATAAGAACTCTTCGGTGAGTCAGCCCCCTTGTCCAAAAAGGTTGGAAAATGTTATTCTGACTCACTTTTTGTTTCCCGCATGCTCTCACAGGACGGCAACGTTTATATGAAGTTTGCCGACCTTGAGGGTTCCTCCAAGGCCGTTGCCGGTCTCAATGGGCGATTCTTCGCTAGCAAGAGGATCAGCGCTGCGTTTATGGGTGAAGTTCTTTTTAAGGCTGCCGTGCCAAACTGATCGCTCGAACGTCGCACCCCTTTCGCTAGGATTGAAAACAGGAGTATGCCGAAACCGACGCTAATGGCGGAGAAGAAATGATTTGATCAAAGAAGCAGGGTTCTTGCGCAGTAAGCGGGGCTAAGCCAATCGTCCCCAAATCCCATACAAGCTAGAGGCTGCGCGCGAAAGCGCGCTTGTTGGATCATCACTTCCCTTCTCCTTTTTGCTGTGAATATTTTGTTATAGGTCCATACTCCTCCCCATTCTTCTCGTCAAAAAAAAAAAAAAACTTTTTCCCACAAAGATATGAAAAAAGCAAGGGCCCATTGAGGTACGGGTTGTCGCACTGTTGCGCAGACCACTTGCGAAGACGAGCCACTCATCCTTTTTTCCTGTGTTGTGCTGTTCTCCTCTTCCCAAACCCCCAATCTCTCAATCCTTCTGTCCATCTTCCTGTTCTGCTCATGATTTGTATTCACATGGAAAATTGATCTTCCTGCTCCTCTTTTCTCGCTCCAGCGGCCAGTCATCCAATCGAACGAGGGGTAATTTCCACATCACAAAGTCGAAAGCCATGAGACTATCGCTGACAACCTCCTAATATATGCAGACCAGACCACGATTGTGGTTGGCGGACACAGTCGCGGCACAGTCAATGGGTTGAATGAAGACAGGATCGTCGAGCCGTTCGTCCTCGAGGCTCGACAGAGCAACCATTTTACGTTTCCCATTTGAGTCTCTCCTCGCGCTCGCTTAGGGGAGTGAGTTCATACATCTAGCATTCCCACTCCGGGTTCAATATTCTCCAACTTCTGCAGACCATCCTTATGATGACCCTGGGATGAAATAATAATTGTGGCGCTTTGTTGCCAAACCTGCAGAGACTACTTGCTTGATGTTGTACCCCGCCGCGCGTTTGCTTCGCTTGACGCGTCGGTGACGACGGCGCGCCCGGCCCGAACACATCCAGGGCAGCAGCCACAGGTCGTGGAGGAGGGAGGTCCAAAGTAAAGTACCCTTAAGTCTGTCACGATTGGTGAAAAGTAGAAGAAGTTGGTAGATTCGTTCGCTCCATTCCTTCCCATCAAATTCGACCCCAAATTCGACCCAGCTTGGCCCTCATCGTAAAAGAAGGAGAAGCACGTCCATTCCTTAACCATCATATTTCCTGTGCCACTCCGCACATTCAAACCATGTCACCCACTACGCTCACCCAGCTCCGCCAGCTGATTGGACAACCCACTTCATCCGCAACGTCCCTCGTCTCGTCCCTTTCCAGCTCCGCAACGTCACAGCAAGCAACCCAACCCGAACACAAATGGTATGGCGATGTCGTATACCTCAACTTTCCCAAACTTGGCATTTCCCTCTGCTGTGAATCTTCCAAAAAAGGCGCTAAAATTCCAAAAGCCTATGCTATGGACTCCCTCATTGTCGAATCCATCGATCTCTACAACCCTATCTCCAGTACATCAACCACCGACTCCTTCTCCACATTCTCTGGTCTGCCTCTCAGCCTGAATCCTGAGCTAGATCTTGACACCAACACACGCGGGAAAGACCTCGTTGCCGCTCTCGGAGAACCTAGCAAAAAAGGAGGACCACCACCGTCTGCGTTTTTAGGTGGAAGTTCAGGGAACTGGTCGGCTTTAGAAGGTGTATGGCTCGAATGGGAGACAGAGGGACTACATGTTTCGCTCAAGGAGAACTTAGGGAATGCAGATATGAGTCAGGATAAGAATAAAGGGGCGATGGGTGGGATTTGGGATCGGGCGGCGACATGGCGGTGGACGGATTTGAAGGTGTTTGAAGCCGAAGCCACGGAGGCTTGAAAGCACAATCTTCTTAAGCGGAAATGAACGGGGTTTATTTGCGAGTGAGTGAAGAAGATGCAGTATTTGGGCTCTTCGAACATGTTTTCAATTCGACATGAGCTCCCACAGGGAATTAGAATATAATCAGTTTCTTCTGGACTGACATGTGTATGCTTCAATGCATTCTTTACCCTGCAGTGACCTTGGCTCGGTCAATCTCATCCCCTTTTGCTCTTTCACCCCTGAAACCTTAGGATAGCTGGCCTCTTCTCTTGGAACTCACTCGACGGTCCAATCGAATCGTGACATATGTTGCAGTTTGTCGGAAGATGACCATATCTGAGGGATGAAACTGCGATTGAACCCGAGAATAAAACGAGTCACACCGCCGACGTCGAGAAAGAAAGGGCGGCCACATTTGCATGTTTACGCGTTGCGAATCCATCCACCGTATGACACAGCCACCCAGCCTTAAATTCTATACCGGCAGCAGCACACGTACAAGTATTCGTACCGAGGCCGACACGGTCCGACTAGACTGTGCCACATTCACCGAGACACGGCTCTGGAGCATTATTCAAGCGCAAGAGCGAGAGCACCATCAAGACGAATACGGATACACAGTCCGAGAGTCAGATGAGCACCACGTCAAAGCCTAGGACACCCTAGAGGTGAACGTGAATGTGAACCCTGGATTCAATGTTGGAGTGAACACAACAAGTCTCATGTCACATGAAATTATACTACTTCTTCCTACCCCGGTATCCAGGAGCACTGCTATCGAACGTCGACAGGTTCCTTGCGGAAGTTGTCGTCAAGAAGGACAGACAGAATTCCATGAATCATACTCACTATATTAATTCCAAATACCCTGACATAATTTTGATTTTGTTTACAACTAAGAAACTAAGAAACTACGAAAGCTAAGAAGACTGAGGATGAAGGAAAAAGGGGAAAATCAAATAAAAGGAAAGTGGGATGCGACGAAGGAGGGGAAAAAACACAAAACAGACCAAAAGAACAGGGCAAAGTTCGAGAGATGACGAAAGAAGATGGGCCAAATCCGACTTTCTTTTGCTTGTTTATATGGGGTTTCCATGTCGTTTTCTCTTTATCAAGATAAGACACATTTTGATTGAGGTTCATGGAACCGGTCGTGTTGATGATATTTAAGAAGGTCCCGAAGCGTTAAGATCTCGAATGAAGGAGAGGTTGCTGAACTACGCGTTGTGTTGCGGGGTAGCACGGCGTGCGTAAGGGGCGAAGTTGAGCCATTAGCAATGGGAGGGGGCGGTGGTAGCGGGGCTAGGTGGGAAGATTGTGTTGCGTGGCGGTGGGAGGCGTGTTCAAGTGAGGAATGAACGATTTTACTAAGACCGCACAATGCACAACAAAGAAAGGAAACGAATCGATTAGCACGGATGCCAATTGACGAGCGATGAGAAGGAGGAAAAGAAACGGCGTGCGCCAGAATGAGAGGAAAAACTCGGGGACTCTTTGGAGGAAGTTGCGATCTCAAGAACTCACGATCACGACACAGCATCCTTGCTGAGGAGGAGCGTAGGGGTCTTCACCTTTACTGAGGGATCCCCAGACGGAAGGAAGAAGAGGGTCTTTGTTTGCTTGGCAGTATGCGATTAGACTTTGGGGAGGGGG
>JANGFI010001822.1:0-34877 GCA_025758705.1 Goffeauzyma gilvescens | reverse complement strand
CCCCCTCCCCTCCCGCCGCCGCTGCTTCCCCGCAGACTGCCTTGCGAACCCCGTCTCAGCCTCCTCCATCAATGTATTCATCGCTGACACTCTCAATGCTGTTGAAACCTGTCTTTGTCTTGTTCTCAGATGGAAGTTTCGAGGACTGGCGAGTGGAGGAACTCATCAATGCTGAGGATTAGGAGGCGGGAGCGCGCCTTCCCTTTATCCCCTTTGTCCCCTTTTCTGCCCTTTGGCTATCTTCCACACACCAAAGGATCATCGAGGTTGTTCAATTCATTTTCATCCGGACAGAACGAATTAAATCCTCGGTCTGAGCCCTCCAACGATCCCTTTCGAGCCTCTGGGATGCCAACTATCTTTCTGTATCATCACGCTTCTCTCGCCTTTCTTCTTCTTTTCATGTCCTCTTGTACGACCCCCTCAAACGCGGCGTATCCCATCGCATTGAATGCCGAATTATCAGCATTAAATTTTACAATTATTTGATAACTGAGTCGAAGACATCCTGGAATGTGAACCAAAGTCATGGGCGCTGATAGGGTACCCCTCATGCTGGCACAAAGAATTCCCAGCTTGCATGCGCTCTGTTGATGGGGCTGGACATTGGCACGGCGTCTGTACGTTCAGACTGTGAGCCCCAGTCACCACTTTACACGGATTCCTCATATATCCCCGCCACGCAACAGACTCACTTTGGCAGGGCTCACATTGTGCCGTGAGAATCTTGCCGGGCAAACTACATCAACTGGAATTCCTCCTCCAGGGAGGCGGTATGGTGTGATCTATGCACGGAGCGCTCACATCTTCTTTCCCGCGGGTGATTATTAGAACGGCGGGTGGATTTCTACAGCGATACATCTAACCAGAGGTAACCTAAACTGTCTGTCTTGCGTTTGCATCGTTGGATGGTAGCAAAACCAAGAAAATTGTATGCTATGGGATAAAAATTGAGCAAGAAAAAAGAACGATTGGCTGGGAATTGTCTCGCGGAATATATGCAATCAGTCAACACCCTCCCTATCCCCCTTCTTACTGGTCAGACTCTGCGCGATCGTTCCAAAACATCCTTATGCAGGAAGTACGTGACACCTGAAGAAACGCATCAAAATGAATTGTGAGTTCGAGTTGATCAGTAATGTCGTCCCACATGCTTGTCAAGACAGGTGCAAGCAAACAAAGAGAAACGAAGTGAAGAAAGCAGCAGCTGAACAGAGAGAACCCATAAACAAGAATTCAGGGAAATGGAAAGACTCACCCAAGCATGCCTCTCCCTCCCCACCCATTCCTTGGCACGAGCTTTAATTGGACCTCTAGTTCAGTCTCATCCTTTCCATTCGATCCCTTTTGTTTTCTTCGGACAATCAGAGGGAGCTCAACCTGGAAGGATCAACAATAAAGTGCGCGTCAGTATAGAGACGGAGGCGGTAAAGAAAAGCAATACGGCGGAAGAGGCCTAAGACTAACGTTCTCGGACCGGCCAATGAGCGCTGCGATGTCTTGTAGCGTCGATGGTGCTTCCAGCGATGCTAGGCTCACAATCTCGTCATGTTGGCGGATCCCCTGATTTCATCGAGAAAAGAAACAGACAAAGGGGCAACGGAGGTATATGTAAGCTCACCGCGAAACTAGTTCACGACTGAATGAATGGTCCGATATGAAAAACGATCTACGTCTACTGACCGCTTTCTCTGCGGGACTACCTCCCGCAATGAGGTTAACCCTTGCCAATGCTCTTCTCCTTCCTTCTCGTTCTGATTTCCCACTCCCACCCCTTGCATCTCTTCCCCGATCCGGCATGTCTCCGCCAACCTTATAAATCTCTTCCAGAACCTTTCCTAATTCTTCCATCAGCTGTCGATGATCATTCCTCAAACGAATCAATGCCGTTCTGGCGATTCGGATGGCATGGACATCGATGTCCGCTCGAGGAAATCCCTCGGAGTCGACAAGAGGGGTTGAGAGTGTGACACCGTTCATTCCGAGGATTCCAAAGTGGCCTTCCATTTCTTCTTCCATGTCTTCTTTCTGTTTCATGAGTCGCTCAGCGCGGGCTTTGGAGGAGGACATGGTTGCAAACGTTGGATGTTACGAAGAGTTCTCGGAACAGAATGAAGAGGATGTGGAGAAGATGTCCTTCTGTTGGCACTGCTTGTGATTTGCGCCTTTTTTTCTTTGACTCGCAAAGCTAGACTGGATACAACATCGTTTGCAACTGTGAATATAGTCATGTATAACTGACTGCATGTGCTACTTGCACCCTCCTTTGATCAATCCCACCAAACCCCCCCCCCCCCTCTTGTAACACCCTCGAGCATTGGACTACAGTAGCGGGATTGGATTCCCTTTGTCCAAACCCTTCCTGTGGCCCCTTTCCAATCGCGGCGCGGCGAACAAGCCGCGTCCGGGTGAGTGTTACCATTTATTGTAAACGCGCCATCCGCGGTGCATCCCTTCCCTATTCTACCCAGATGACATCAGCCTCCACTTCCGGAACAATGGTGTAACGTGCATCTGCGCTGGGATCGGATCACCCTGGCCCGCACGGTGAAAGGCGTCAAACAGGTCTGACGCCTTTCCTGTTGCATCGCTTCTTTCTTCTTCGCTGTCCAGTCCACTTCTATCTTCACTTCGCCCTGTAGAGAAAGTCGACCTTTCTTTGGATTACTGCCAATATAAACATCTGTTGACATCGTGTACACTGAAGGTTCTGTCACAGCAGCAGCCCAATCGATTCACAACATGTCGACCCGTGGCAGCGTCAAGGAACAGGTGGACGACACTGAAAATTACAACGACAACAATCTGGAAGGCATCGAATGGCTTTTCTTCGACACCTTTGGGACTATCCTGGATTGTGAGTGTAGCAGTACATTGGCTGAAGCGTGCAATACCATCCATAAGTATCTGTATCTGCATCTGCATTGTCTTCCTCCGCTTTGTCTTTCTACGTCACTCCCTCCACGATCAAGCTTCGTATACTCTTTGTACTCTCTTTTCATCTGACCATCACGCTTTCTTCTCTTTTCCTCTGCATTTGCTTTTGTCTCTCACTACCAGGGAAATCACACATCTCCAACCTCCTATTCACGATCTCCAAACGAATCGATCCGGAGTCCATCAACCTTCATCCAAACCTGTCCTCCTCCTCCAACGGCAACGATACATTCTGGCATGACCTCGCTCAGGAATGGCGCACGGGGTTCATGAATCATGTGAAGACGGTTTTGGGGAAGAGGGAGCAAGGTGGAATGGATGTGAGTCATTCAGTCGTTTCCCTGCTTTTGCTTTTACCGTCCAGAATCAGGGTCGGTAGTGGGCGCTCTTTGAACGGGGTTGGACGAAAAGTCCCAATTCTTTTGCACCAATGAGATCTGTGGGAGTGATTTCGGAGGCGGAAATCAATGGCATTTGATAAAGAAGGCTGCGTATCGAAGATTGGGCGGTAGAGTGAGGGCGAGATAGAGCGACTGAGACCTTTTTTTTCTTCGTCTCTTCCATCTCCCCACTCAATTCTATCTCTCTCTCCAGGCCGTCCATCGATCTCTCCTAGACTCGCTCCTCGAAAAACACGGTCTTTCCCAAAAGTGGCCAGAATCTGCACGAAGCGAAGCCGTTAATGGCTGGCACGAGCTCAAAGGGTGGGAAGATAGCGTGGAGGGTTTACAAAGATTGAAGGGGAAGTATGTTACGTGAGTGCGGCGAGAAGCTACCCCCGCTAGATATCTGTGTGGATATTCAAACGGAAGAAGAAACTGATCAGATACCCTACTGTCTCCCTTTTTGCGACTTGGTTCGCTTCGCTCTCCACCGCAGATCAACATTAACAAACGGCGACACCTCTGTCCTCATTCACTTATCCCGCCACGCAGATCTCACATTCGATACCCATCTCTGCTGTGATATTTTGGGAACCTATAAACCTGACCCAGTAGTGTATGAGACTGCCCTCGTCGCCGCAAGGGTGAGGCCGGATAAGGTCGCGATGGTCGCGGCCCATGGATATGATCTGGATGCAGCCAAGACACAGTACGTGATGCTCGGAGTTTGACCATTTCCCGCATTCCATTTGGGCGGACGAATATCGACCGTTTTTCGAGCTAGAGAGCAGAGACGGTGACTGATATTCACTTGACTGTTCCTCCTTTAACTTCCTCTCTTCACCTGGTCACAATCGCCAAAACCCAACCAAAGCGGGATGAAAACGATCTATATCAACCGACTGACCGAAGACCTCGAAGATCGCATTACTCCCTCTGTAGCACGAGAAAGGGGATTCGACTGGTTCATTGATTCTCACGGCCCTCAAGGTGGTTTAGTCGAGCTGGCGGAGAGATTGGGATGTTAAACTGGATACATAGGGATACATAGGGATGTATGAGTGACGAACGACCGAACGAAGACGAAATGCGGGACAAGGGGGGGGAGGGGGGGGGGGGGGAGGTTCGGTCATCACAATCACGAGATCGATAAGAAGATCGATAACCCTGAAAATCACTGCCATGAGCTAGATCTCTTGTGTTGTAAACTTTGGTTGTCCTCCTGGAGCATAACGGCGAATCGGACATTTTTTTTAACTGTGAAAGCCAATATGGAAATGGGGTCGTACACCTGAGGGAAGAGAACAGAGGGAGGGAGGGAGGGAGGTGCGCCCCTTCAGGCTTGCCACGGTGTTCGAAGTGAGGCTTTCAAAATATATGTTATTCAACTGAAAGACCTCAAAGGGAGGAAGCTAAATCAATCAACCAATCCTGTCAAACAGTCGATCACTTTGACGAGAAAGAAAAGCGACGAATGATGTCATCGCGTCGCGCCGCCCCGCCCCGCCCCGCCCCCGCCCCCGTTGGACTCCACATCAATCACTTCAGACAAATCAAATCAGCCTCTGGCGCCGGTGAAACGCGTCGAAACGAGAGGGGGGCAGGGAGGGAGGGAGGCGCAAGAGATTCAATGCGATGCGGTGGAACCACTGTTATCTCCCTATATAATATCAATGGGTTCCAACCAGTTTGGGCCATCGCTTGTTTAAAAAGAGCACATAGCATCAGATCAGTCAATCTTCTGCCATAGCACCAGTCAAATCAAGCCACCCGCTAGCTGACTAGAAGACACAAAGCAGCAAAACAAATCACATCAACGCAGAAAAGAAAGGAGACAGAAATCGTTCAATTTCCATCACGAGACCCAGTCCTCGCGCATTCAGCTCCCAAAATGAGTTTCCCACAGTATTACAAGTTACTCGTGAGTAGCAAAGATATGTGGTTTCCCGTCATACCGTCATGTATTCCGTCGAATCCTAATGGGTGAGGACGTTGGCAAACGCACTCTCGACGAAATGACATGACAGGACTTCCTTGACCTGTGACGGCCATCGATCGCGCGAGGCACCCTGTGTTCCTTCAATATCTCGCAACAAGAGACCAAGTAAAGCGAGGGCAATATGCTGAAAATCCTTCTTGCACCATCAACTTATTATGCTCTTCATCCCCCCTTCCTACCGTTTGAACATCATCATTTCTTGGGCTACACCACCAACAGCATCTGGATAGCTCAGCCACATCTGATCAAATTCGGACGGCTTATAAGAAGGAATGTGAGTCGCTCTGACTGGCCTGTTTCTAATTTCTTTCTACTCCTTTCGTTGGCTGTTACTAATCTCTGACTGTTGAACGTCGACCACTTCTTCTTCTTCTTCTTGCTCGGTTTTCGATGATCTTAGCCCTCAAAACTCATCCAGATAGGCTCCCGAAGGGTGCATCTGCTTCCGAGCGGAGGGCAGCGACGGAGAGATTCCAGGCAGTAAGTTTTATATCTTGCTTCTTATACTTTCTACCTTCTTTTGCACGCACAATGACAGATGTGTGCGCAGGATGGGTATGGATGAAGGAAGGGGAAGAGAGAGGGAGAGCAGAACCTTGTGCCAACGACTTGAAAGCAGCTGATCACCCGCCCTCCTTTCCGCAGGTAGCAGACGCATACTACGTCCTCTCTGATCCTACCCGTCGTCGCGAATACGATCATCTCTACAGTTCCCGTTCCCGATCTCGTCCTGGTTTCCAATCACAATCGCAATCACGACCAAAATCAAACACGGGCGGCTTCCCGGGCGGATTCTCCAACTCCAACGCATATGAAAATTCAAACTTCGAAGACCCGGATGAAGAAGACCTAGATGATGATGAACAGGAGGAAGCGTCTAGTAATTTCTTCAAGACGTTCGCGAGTATGTTTGGTGCTGCGAAGGGTGCGGGTGGAAGCGGTGCAGATGAGGGAAACGGAAGACCAGATCCAAATCACGTTTTTGGGGACGTGTTTGAAGATATGTGAGTTGATCGACGAAGATAGCCTTCTTATTTGGGCCGAGCCACCCCCCACCCCCCATACATATTCCCCTTGATTTTGGTCATTTAGCTGGATGGAGATACGTTCAGTCGACTAATTAGACCTTCGGTCACCCAAACGATGTGCTGTCTCCCACGACAATGTCAATGCTGCTTCTCTCTCGCATCCCCCCTCCCTCCTGTTCTCTCCAAAGGCTCGCACCCGAAGTAGCGCATGTCCGTCCATTCTGGTCCTACCTCGGTGGTGCAGCCGGTGCCACCATCGGCTACATCGTCGCGAACATTCCCGGTGCTCTTGCAGGTGGCGTCGCGGGTAATCGATTAGGTGCAGTAAGAGATGCAAAGGGAAGGAGCGTTGGAGAGGTATTTATGGGCTTAGGGGCGGGACAGAAAGCCGAGGTGAGTCCCGAAACCAATGATCGGCTGTTTCCTCCTTTTTTTTCTTCTCCGAGGCGTTTCTTTTCAGGTCCGGTGCGAACGTGAATCAAAACTGATCCGGTTTCGTGTTTCTATCCTCTCTAGATCTTACGAGCACTTGCTTTCAAGGTTTTGGGGTCGATGGCTGGGTAAATACGGTACCTCACTAATGAAACTACAAGTAAGAAGAAGTTTACGTAGATATGATGAGGTTTATTCTGGTTGTACAAACCCCACGAGCCCCGCCTGCTTTCCGTTCTCCAGTCCGCAGGTTTATATCATTTTTGTGACGTGGTTTAGGTGATAACCATTATACTCTCGTAGAAATTGTTTGACGCTTCCTTGCTTGAACAAAAGCATTAGACATCTCCTGTTCATCTGGATTCGCTACCAACTTTTCTTCGGTATCGATCTTATCTGGCTAATCGACGGAAAGCACCGTTACATAGGACTACAAGAGCAAGCATCCCATTGTGTCCATGATGCAGTCCATCCTGTGGAGAAGTTCGAGCTACATGGATTTCTTCTTCCGTCACAGCATGGTATCATGCTCGACAATATAATTGCCTACCAGACTACACATGAAGATATGTGTCTCTCCCTTTTCTTCGTCGACCCATCTTAACAGGAATTACAAGAACCAATAAGATCCCAACACGATTCCCAGGACGAGGATGAGTTTGTGTAAGCTCCAGCTTTTGAGCGCGCGTGAAGCGGATCCCGTCGGCTGCACCGGAACGCCGTTGCTGTCGTTCTTGACGTTGACGCTCGAGTAAGTTGTGCCACCTGTGCTGTAAACTCGAAGAGAGTTGATGATCCACTGAGCGTTAATGAAGCTGGAAAGAGGCAAAGTCGCATGAGTCGCATGAGTCGCATGAGTCGCATGAGTCGCATGATACACTTGATCCCTGTCGGCTACGGACCCGCAATACAAGATCAAGACCGTACTTACTTGCTTCCCTTCATGACCGACTCGGAGCATGTTCCGGGACATCCAGAGTCTGTCGATCCTGCCCAGTCACCGCAAATCTGGAACAGAGGATCAAGCAATCAGATGTTCGATCGTCATGATACAGTTACGGTTCGATTCGCGCGTGCAGATTCAACTGGGATACTCACCGTCGTATCTGTGTCCGATAGTTGTTTATCACGGAGCAGAACATTTCGGTGAGTTCACACTCCTTCGATGTCAGAAAAACGTTGCTGAACGTCAGGACTCACCGAAAACCATCTGCATATCCTGGAAGTATGCTATTGAAGGTTGATACCCCACCAAGGATCACATCAGCTCCGAGGCAGGAGCATGAGAGGGCGCTCTGGGACTTACTGAACGGATCACACCCACTGGCAGCATACGCGGCGTCTGCTAATCTCCACCCGGACGGGTTGGGATTAAGGTCGTATACATCATTCGGGACATCGTCTCGGTTAAATATCCCTGTGAGTGCCGGAGGACCGGATTTCTATCAGTCAGGCAGTTGAAGGCAAAGGATTGACGGAGGTCCAGGGACTCACAAATACGAAGACCATCCTAATTTTGCGAAAGATGATCACAGCATTTCATGTCAGGTCTTGCACCTGGGTTTTCAAGGAGCAACATCACTCGACTTCAAACACTCACGCCAGTCCATTCAAGCGCATAAACTCCACCTCCCAATCTTTCCCAAGCCGCGCCCGCTGAAGCGGTATTGGTTGACTTGATAGAGCAACCGTGATTCATACCCGCACCACTCGTACACGTCGTAGACTGACCATTCGTTCAGTCCAGGTCGTCTGGTTAGCGTGTTCGGACAGTCAATTCAAGAGAGATGTGGAGTTCGAAAAGTTGGCTACTTACGATCGTTTTCCCACTGAAGAGTCCTGGACTGACCAGGGTACAGCCTGGACCGGTGTGGACCGTCAACTGTGCTTGCTCGTTATTATGGATTGTCTCGATCACGTCGATCTCGCCTCCCTAGAATGAATTTGCAGTAGCCCGGAAGTCGATTAGCTTGCGTCATTGTCCTCCCATAAACACAGCTTCCAAAGTGGAATGAATTTCGAAGACTCACATAAGGCCAATTAGGACCTACCAACCAGAATGCGGGCCATGCCGAACATCCATAGGGAATCTTATCGACGTCTAAGATGAAGAGACCTCCTCTATATACCGTATTTGAGGTTATACGCACGCTGTTTCGGTTGGCGCTGAACGGGAGGTCGTTCCACTGTTCCAGAAGCATGAGGGGGGGTCAGTAAGCAGGAAGACGAAGAGGAAAGCCCCAGTCACTCTATGCAGGTCTGACTCACGGAATCAACTTGGATGACAGCCTGAAGATCCCAAGGAGAAGAATAATCAATTACCTGGCAGTCTTCTAAAGTAAGACAGTCCAGACTCACTTGAGACGTCTCCGGTTGAATGTAGATCAGACCGTTGTTCCATGCATCTTCGCGAGAAACGTATTGGACTTGACCGTGCGTGGGATCAGGATAAGACCAAAAGTCCCACTGGCTAGAGGAAAGAGTCATATCAGCACAGCGGGGATGGAATTGGTCAAGACAAGAGGTAGGAGAAAACCTGACAACGCACTCGAAAAAGGTGGACCCTTGGTATGTCTGCTGGAGGTTCCATATTGATCTTCTTCTCACCTGCTGGGCTTGCTTCCCATAATTTTCAGGAGCTGCTCGGACCAAAGAGCCGATTAGTGACGTCCAGATGAGGGCACGCAGGATGAAATTTGCTGCCGAGAGAGGGGAAAAGAATTGCATCAAGAAATGGGATGAGGCTTTGGCAACAGATCGAGACAAGGAGTGGGCTGAGGGGCGATGGAAGGGGTTGAGGAAAAGGATGATATTCTGGGTTCGCATCGTCGATTCCATTTCGACTTGAATCCGATCGAATCCAACGCTGTGGAGCTCCGGCAGCGGGTCAGTAGTGAAAAAGGTTGAGAATGATAAAGCAATCGGCACCTCCAGTATGACCACTATTTGTACTTTATCCTTTTTCTAACAAGTGTTACTGCTGGCTAGCCGCGTCTGTATCAGTTCCACTTCCCGTTTTCCCTCCTTCCTTTCATACTTGGAACTCATCCCTGAAAAAGAGAACAAGGAAAGCCCAGCCGTCATCGCCATCGCCGTCGAACGCCTTGGCAATGCTCTTCCCTCCCTTGATCAGGACTCCTGTTCCCCTTGCAACCACAGCATTACAGAGCCGGAACCCGAAAAGAACAGACTAAGATGCTTTATTTGGTGTCGTGATATGAGTGACATCGCTACCTAATCAACCGGACAATGACTTACTGTTTGTTTTTGCGATAGGAGCTGGTTCTCCAACTAGTGTCGATCCGATTCATTAACTCGAGACGCTCGTCGCCTCCTATCTATCTCCAATGCTCAGTCGCAGCTCGGCCCTCCTCCCCTCCCCTCCCCTCCCCTTTCCTTCATTGTTCAGCTTGTCAATAGAACTCAGGGGACCCCGCTCCGACTCGGTCGCGTTTCTCCCCTCCTCGCCCTCTGCCTTTCGCTGGAGACGGCGGCGAGTTCGCCTATCATCGGTATCCACTAGCCGCATTCAGACGCAAAGATGCAGATCGGACTTCCCCCCCCCCCCCCCGAGATTGAACCCTAACAGCAAGTCTAAGTATTCCACTGAATATTCCCTTGTCACCGAATGTAAAAGTACATCACGTTTGATACAGTCATAGTCTTAAATGCCCAGACTCTTTTTCTTTTTTTAGCTACATCATCATCCCCGAACCACCACCCTCTTAGCGTCTTCCAAGTCGTAAACCGGTAACTGACACGTAAAGTTCTCGCACAGCCGCACACTCGGATGCTCGTTCGATTTCATCCCCTTGATCAGATCAGAAATGATTGGGTTATATCGGGCGAGCTCATGAGGGGGATTAGAAGGATCCATGTACAAAATGACTTTGTTGGGGATGTAAGTGGAGAAAATGTGACGGCGAAGTTGGGTCACGAAAGATTCATCAGAGGACCCGATGATGATGTACTAGGAGAATAAATGGAAGAAGGGAGTGTGAGCGTTTGTTTCTCAATGGCGGAACTCTAGAAGTTGAGAGTGGTGTGGGAGATCCATTTACCTCCTTGTATCCCTTGTCAATGTCCATCAGTGCCGCTACGGTCGTGGCAAACGCGTGAGGCGCTCCTTTTAGCATCGCCTCGTTGCTTGCATAGGTTTTCTCTGCCTTCGATTTATAGATATCGTACGAATTGGATGCGAGGAGAGCAAGACGTTGGAGGTTGTGTACTGCAATAGAGGAAGCGGCAGGCTCGGCTCCGTCCTGTCGAAAATGACAAGATAGAAGGTTAGCCATGCGTCGCATTTTGTTCATAACGCGAATCTCGATTGGGAAACCACCTCACCTGAGCATCCTTGAGCCTTATCAAAATCGAAGGATCAGGAGCAGACGCAAAGTATCCTCCATCTTCATCATCCCAAAACAACTGATCCATCTTATTCTGCAAAGTGATCGCAAAGACGAGGTAGTCTTCTTTCCCACATGCTTGATAAAGATCGATCAGGCCTCGAATCAAGAAAGCATAGTCGTCTGCTTGTCCGATCTGAGGGAAGCGGCAGTTTTAAGTGAGCACATCGGTTTTAATACTAATGATGTAAAAGCAGAATACAGGACGAATTGAACTCACAGGACCTTTACCCTGTCTCCAGCTTCGAGACAAACCCGCCGTCTCATCGTACAACTCAGACCGGATGAAGGCGACCGTCCTTTCAGCCATGGAGAAACACTCTTTGGCGATGGGGTATCGCTCTTGAGGTAAGATGCAAGCGGCCTGAGCCAAAGTTGATATCTACAGTGGAAAGTTGGGTTCATTAGTAACCCCCCTTCACCGTCTCCAGTAAATTGTAGTAATGAGGGAAGGCAGTAACTCACCATCAGACCATTCCAACTCGTCAAGATCTTATCGTCCAGATGAGGTCTCGGCCGTGTTTTATCTCGATGAACACGAAGTTTTGCAATAGCATTGTTGATTGCCTCGTGCACTCGGTCGACCGACACGCTGTGTTTTTGAGCGACCTCCTCCCAGCTCATTGCTTGGTAGAGCGTATTCTGAGATATTTGGCAATGGAATCAGTAGCAGCACTCTGGAGGCACGTGCCACAGCTGGGACGAGAGACCCTCACCTTTCCCGTCATCTCACCGTGAGCGTCTGTGCTGGGATCGATGTTTTGCTCAGTTATGTTCCAGAATGTTGCGGCAATTTCTGCATCCTCGGGACCGACGACTTGTTTGAATTCATCTTCACTCCAAATATAGAATGCTCCCTCTTCACAGACCAGACATCATCATAATCAGCGACCGATTGATGGGTGTATTTCACTCTCATCGAACCTGAACTCACCGCTGTGCTTCTCCAAGTGATCAAAGCTCTCTGATGAATCTGCGTCTTCTGCAGAGTAGAACCCACCGGTCTTACTCTGAAGATCGCGGGCGCTGTACTCCAAAATATCTGCTGCGAGGTCTAGACATACTTTTTTCTCCTCTTCGGACAGACAAGGTAGAGTGGCAAAGTCGAGAGCCGAGGATGCGACCTGAGCCTGGTCGTACCTGGTCATCAAGAAGTAGTTCGTTGAGTGGTTTCAGTATACAACATGTCGCACCCCCACACCAATACGCTACGAGACTCACAACATCTTTTCAAAATGAGGGACTCTCCATTTCGCGTCAACCGAATACCTTGCCAAACCACTTCCAACCCAATCCCGAATTCCACCTTCCCAAAGCGCTCGAATCATCCGATAACCCATCTCCGCTGCATTTTTGCCTTCGTCGATGTTTTGAAAGTAAATCGCGAATCGGGAGAGGAAGACCAGCGTTTGACTAGGGGATGGGAACTTGGGCCCAAGCTTGGAGAAACCGCCATATACAGGATCGTAGCCACGTGAGAGGTGAGAGAAGACTCGAGGAGCTGCGACCTGAACGAGTTGAGGGATCGGCGTAACCATCGCCTGGAGATCGAATATTTTGTCGTTAGTACAATGTTGTAGATAGATGATTTTGAGATGCCACGGATCAAACTCACACTTGGCTCTGTGGCATTGATCTCCTTCAACTGCTCAATCATGTCTTTGCCGCTTGCCAACAGTCTTTCACGGTCATCCGTCCAGCTGTTACGAATCAAGGAGAGGTTGAGTCAGCATGGATATGCAGGTTCTGATTGACAAGGCGCAACTCACAGATTATTGAGTTTATCCATCACGCTGATGAACTGGCCCCGAGGGAAGTAAGTCCCAGCAAACACAGGTTCCAGCGTCGGCGTTAACCCTGTATGACAAGCGTGCAGATAAGTATTCACTGCCGAGCCCGTTTTGCAGAACGGCGAGGCAGGTTGCACACTTACAGACGGATAAAGGCCACCCACCACCACCTTGCGTCGCTTGCAAGAACGTCATATACATTCGATCGACGTCAGGACGCTCCTCGCGGTCGACCTTGTTATGGAATTGGAAGGTTAGGTCTGGCGAGGCAATCGGGTAATCAAGGAATTATGGATGCTCACTTTGATATTTACGAAGTATTTGTTCATGATCTCCGCTGTCATGGGATCCGCGAATGACTCCGCGGCAAGGACATGGCACCAGTGCTGTCGATTAAAAAAGTACGAAGATAAAGATGATATGCGGTTCAGTGAAGTCCAGACATGGGTGAAAATACCGAGACAAGATTTCAGCCACTCACACATGCAGAGTATCCGACACTGAGAAAAATCATCTTTCCCTCCTTTTGAGCTCTTGCGATCGTCTGTGGATTCCATTCTTGCCACTATAAAATTCGAAACTTGGTCAGTTGGGCACCCTTCTTCGATATATTGTGAAATGATGATCGCAGGACTGACCGCCACAGGATTATCCTTGTGCTGCAACAAGTAAGGACTCTTGGCTTTGTGAAGCTCGTTCTTGAGCGGTAGAAGTCCGCTAGTTGTGGACATACTGCGTCGAGCGCTGATAGTCGTAATGTTTTTGAAGTTACGGTTGTTTCTGGACTGTGGGAAGCGTACCGGAAACGTGTGACAGGTCTGGAACAAGCGAGGACGAGCGCTGATGGACAAAATTTTTGCAGACGGTATCGAGTGCAACGACACGTTGGCACTGAACGATCTAGTTAATCGGGAGCTCAGCATTCCCAAAAGGATCCTTCAACAACGAGAAATGTCACCAAGGTAGAAGGGTATCTGGGTTTCGGTCATTGGTTTGGGAACAACCGAGATGAAAGGGGTCGAGAGAGGTCTCAAGCGATCGTTGGGACGGAATTTGACTACAATCTATGGACAGGAAGAGGTTTGGAGTGGGAAGATATTGAATGGGTCATGTGCGCTAGCGTCGGTGCCTACGTAACCCCGATCCCCAGTCTCGATCTCCAGATCGTGTAAGATCGCGATCAAATGTTTCACGTGGCAAATCAAATCGATCGTTGGGATCTGGGTGACGCGATCTCAAGAGGTCCGATGATCAATGGGGCCCCCTTCCGAATCAGTAAATCAGCAGCCAAATGGGAGTAAACGTTGCCGTCTCGGTTCGAAGTCCTGATTTTCTCATGGAGTCGTCTCCAACATATCAAAAGCAGGAACGCGAAGAGTATACACATTTATTTCCTTCACCATCGAGGTCTTGCCGCATATTTCACTCGACATCGACCACCTGGAGACTTTTATTCGATCGCTCTTTCACGAATCTCCCGATCATCCTTTCAAGATGGTTGTCAAAAAGGACAAGCCGGTTGTTTTGTTGACCGTGAGTTTGTCAATAACCCCTTGCTCTGGAACGATCTCTAGAGGGCTCATTAAAAACCCGTATTCTCATCCCGTTTACATCTTTGCATTCATTCTCGATCTACTTGTCCCCATGTGGTCCTTTTCTTTCCTTGCCACACGTCTAATAACACTCAGAACGACGACGGCCCACCCTCTTCCTCGTCCCCCAACATTTACTCTTTCACCCAATGTCTTCAAAAAACTCTTGGCTGGGAAGTCCGAGTCGTAATCCCCGACTGTCAAAAATCATGGGTCGGGAAAGCATACGCTATTTCGGACATCATTAAAGGGCTGTACTTCTACCCCAGAGGACCGGATGGAAGAGAAGGAGAGATCACGAGTCAGAGACGGCCATTGAAAGAAGGAGAGACTATGGAATGGATCCTGCTGAGTGGCGTGCGTTTTGGAAGAAATCGCTGTTTTCTCACAAAAACGAAGATGCTGACGAGAAACAGGGTTTGAGATGCGCAGACGCCGGCAACGTGCGCCAATATCGCATTGCATAATCTGTACCCTGACGAAATCGATCTCGTGATCAGTGGACCCAATCGTAAGCCCCAACCCTCATCATTTCCTCCGGGGAATATTGCCTTGACTGATATTCAGACATACCCTGCCTTTCGTCATCACAGATGGCCGCAACTCCTCGGCTGCGTTTGCGCTTTCTTCCGGCACGATCGGCGCGACGCTTTCTTCCGCTCTCTCGAGGTATCCGTCCATCGCACTCTCCTACGGGGTCGTTACCCGGCCCGTCTCTCAAAGAGCTATCGATCTTGCCAATTCTGCATCTGTGGAAGTCATCCGGCGCTTATGGCACGACTGGGGCTCGGACGTGACCAACTTTCATGAACATCAAGGTGGACACGGACCTGGAAGAGTACAGTTGTATTGTGTGAACGTGCCGTTGGTGGAAGAATACTTGGAAGAAGCCAACAGGAAGGTAGTTTGGACTCGATTGGCAAGGAATGGGTATGGACCATTGTTCAAGAAGAAAGACAAGTAAGTTTAGCGTTACACGCGATCTCGTCTGTACCTAGCATTCTGACCATCAAGCTGATACTTCAAATTGGTTATCAGAAATTCTGTCACACAATCTTGGGACTCGAATAAACCTGCGAATCCTGTGGAGGCACAGAACTCGACGAATGGTGCAGGGAAAGACACCGACAAGCTTCAGAATCCAGGAGCTGCAGCCGGCCCGGGCGTGAACACTGCCTCGACCACTGAAGAACAGGTCGTTCCAGACAAGGAGCACGAAGAGCTTTGTTTCCACTTTTCACCAGATATGCAGCCGTTGATCTTCCCCCCTATTGAGGATCTCACTGTGGGAACCGATTCGTGAGTCAAATGTCAACTTTCTGGTTTTTAGCTGGTCGGTCACTCATAGAACACTGGCGGTCAGAGCTAATGCGTTCTCACCCATCCCTTGTTGTTTTTCCGCCGTACAGATGGGCACTTCACTATGGCTACATCGCGGTCACGCCTTTGCAAGCCAGCTTTGCGGAGCCTGGAGCTGAGAGTATGAAATTCGGTTCAGAGGAGCACGACCACGCAAAGGGGGAAAATGATATTCCTGGCTTGTGGAAGTAGACGAAGGGGGCGGGATGTGTGACCGAATACTGTACTATTATATTGAAAAAAATGTTGCCAGTTCAGTATTAACCTCCTAACACCTTCCTGTTCTCCCTGGTACTCTTGCCATCTTCTTCTTATGTGCTGTGAGTTGACTCCGATGTTGCCAGTTTGCATTTCTGTGATTTTATAGGTTTCTGTTGATGATGGGGGGCAAATGGAACGTGGGGGATCATGGCGCTAGAAACAAATCACGTGACGCGTCCATAATTTTGATTTCCCCCAGTCGCAGCGATTCACATTTTGACAAGTTGAGGGAGGGGGAGCCGTCGCGCGATACGGAGTGTCGATTGTTAAATCATCCTGTTCATAATTGAAGGTAAGATTAGATTAATCCAGGTGCCCGTGTTTTGATACCATAATTCACACGCCCTGTCCCAAGAAACCGTCACTTCTTGCCCATCATGGTTAAAGCTACTAAACAAACTAAGAAGTTCGCCTCTTCTGGCAAACTGAAGCAGACAATCGAGAAGCGTCGCCAGTACCAGGCGATCCAGAAGAAGGTTTCCGGACGTCAGGCCACAAAGGCAAGAAAGGAGAAAAACGGAAAGGGAAGACATGCAGATGACGCCAGTGATGAAGATGGAGATGAAGATGAGGACGTCGTAGCTGGTGGGGCGGATGACGATGAAACAGATGTCAGGTCAAAGAAGGGAAAGGGCAAGGAAGTTTTGCCGTCATTGACAGTGAGTACCCTGAAGCCTTTGCAGTCCGGTTCACTCAAAGCGCCATTTCTGACCCATGTTGTCTCCACAGCCCGAGGATGATGAAGACGATGATGAGGATGAGGATGATGAAGATGATGATCTCGATGAGGACGACCTTGAAGATGAGGACGCCGAGGACGATGGAGACGACATTGATGTCGACGCCGCTGAGATGGCCAAGTCTCTTGCTGATCTGGAAAAGAAGGATCCCGAGTTTTTCAAGTATCTCCAAGAGAACGATGCTGGCCTGCTCGACTTCGAAGCCGAGGCCGAGAAACCGGCCAAGAAGTCTAAGAAGGCGAAGAAGGCAGTAGAGGTTGAGGTCCAGGAGGAGGAGGAGGAGGATGAAGTCATGGAGTTTGACGGCGGAGCGTCGGACGATGAAGATGCGGCTGAGCCAGAGTTTGACGAGGCGGATAAGGCTGCGAAAGAGCCTGAGAAGACGGCAGTGACTATGGACATGCTCAGGGCTTGGCAGAGCGCCATGATCGAGGTAAGCCCAAGCTCTGCGTTTTTGTTACCTTCTCCCGTGTTTGAGAGGCTAAGCCGAGTATCTTTGAATTTTCCAGCACAAATCCCTCCGATCGCTACGCAAAACAATTTTGGCATTCCGAGCTGCTGCGCATATGAACGAGGATGGAGAGGACAAGATCGAGACTCGATACAAGATCGAGAGCGCTCTCGTATTCAACAAGCTCATCCTGACCGCCCTCAAATTCACTCCCGTCGTTCTGTCTCAACACATGCCGTACAGAGAGCTGCCTACCGGCCGATACAAGACCCAGTCTCCTCCCAAGTCCCAGGCTTCTCTGCCGCGATTCGTCCTGTCTCACTTTTCTACTATCATGTACTTGATCAAGACCTTGCCGTCAACACCTCAAGCCTCCGAGGAGTCTGAGGGGGCCGACAGTCTGCTTTACACTGTCGTTCAGGAATCGGCCAAGATCCTGCCCTGGGTCATGGACGCGAGGAAGCAGCTCAAGGCGTATATCAAGATTTTGCTTGAGCTTTGGTCTTCAGCCGCCGACAATGTACGAATTGCTGCCTTCTTGGCGGTCCGAAACGTCTACATGGCCGGAGATGAAGGAATTAAGGATCTCTGTCTTAAGAGCATTTACACCGCTCTTCTCCCCGCTCTCCGATTGACGACCGCCCATACTATCCCCGCTCTCAACTTGATGAAGAACTCGGCTGCCGAACTGTACCAGCTGCACCCAAATCTGTCATACCAACATGCGTTTGGATACATCCGAATGCTCGCCGTCCATCTTCGAGGTATCGTTCGAGGCGGTCAGGGCGACCAAGCAGTGTTCAAGGCGGTCTACAACTGGCAATTCGTGCATTGCATCGATTTCTGGAGCAGAGTGCTGGCTGGAGCTTGTGATGTCTCCAGGGAAGGTGAAGAGAGCCCCTTGCAGGCATTGATTTACCCGCTCGTGCAGATCGCTTTGGGTGTGATCCGGTGAGTCAAACGAAACTTGAGGAAGGTTTTTCTTTTCCGTTTGACTGATCTGAATGCTGATCCGAATGAATGCCCCCCCCCCCCCCCCTGTCCCCACAGACTTGTCCCCACATCCCGATTCTTCCCTCTCCGATTCCATGTCATGCACTCTTTGCTCCGTTTGGTCGCACGAACGGGGACCTACATCCCTCTTGCGCCATTCTGTCTCGAGATACTCGAGTCGGCTGAATTCAAGCGATCCAAGCCCAAGAACACGACTCTCCGCCCTCTCGACTTGGAGTACTACATCCGAGCCCCAGCGCAGTACCCTAAGACACGAGTTTATCAAGAGACGCTCGCTGAGGAGATGGTTTACATCCTTGGACAATTCCATGCGTTGGTTAGTAAGAATATCGCATTCCCCGAGATGACTATCCCGGTTGTTACGACGCTGAGACGATACATGAAGAAGCACGGCGGAAGTGGGAAAGTCACCGCCCAGATCAAGACACTGGTGGAGAAGATTGAAGCGACTCGAACATGGGTTGAGAAGAAGAGAACGACTGTTTCGTTCGCTCCGAACGATCGACAGGAAGTCGCCAACTTCCTTCAGGATGTCAAGATTGAACAAACACCGATTGGAGGTTGGATGAGACTCCAGACTAAAGTCAGAGACCAGAAGAGAGAGGATATTGAGGCCGCGCTTAGAGAGGAGAGGAGTGGGAACAAGGATGATGACGATGAGGAGGAAGAGGAGGAAGATGACTTTGACATCGATGCGGAGGATGACGAGGACCTCATCTTGAGCGAAGATGATTAGAGCAGATCTAGTGTTATGGTTTGATCCTCTCCCGTTTCTATGTGTGTGTGTCTGTGTGTGTGTGTTTTATCTAATTTCTCATGTCAGTCTATAGGATGTTCTTTTTTTTGTTACTTGGGTTACCTGTTGTTTTTTTGCCTTGCCCACCCCACCCTTCTGCCGTTGGACGCGTCGAATTTTGAAACCTGGCTGTTTGAGAACCCCCTCCCCTCTCCTGTCCTAATGCGCCCGCCCCCCCCTCCTCCCCTTCCCTCGCCCGCGCCCAAAATGTCAGGTCACAACCGAACGAACGAACCCCCCCCGCGTCAGTTCGTAGTAGATTCTACCTTTGGGGGGGGGGGGAGCGAAAGATGGGATAAAGGCTTAGAAAACGCGCAAAAGTAAACAAACAAACCGCGAAAGGAATCCCCGGAGGCGGAGGGAGGGAGGAGGGGCACACGGCCCGAAAGACGATCATTATCATCCTCATCCTCATCCTCATCCTCAGCATCAGCATCAACACTGACAGACTGGAAGACCTGTGATGTTCCTAAGATGACTCATGATAGTTATTCAAAGTGATTGCTTTTGAGCCCTTGAGACAATAACAGCCACTTGTACCATCCATTCAGTTTAACTGACTGACTCTCTTCGTCCACCACTGACGTCGGGAAATACAGAAACATCACAACAACACCTATCATTCTCCCGCCGACATTCTGAACAGGAAGCCCAATCCCATATCGAACCCGTGATCAATATATATCTGCTTTATCTGACCTCGCAAACTCAAGCCTCTTCTCTCTCTTCAGCCGAATATGGACGGCCCACCTCCCGCCGAGGAGGACTTCTCGGCCATCCCATTACAAGATCGATGTGTGCACAAGAATTGGAAAGCTCGTCAGTCGGCTTACCTAGACTTGGCAGACAAGTTCAAGAAGTCGGCTTCGGATGATGATCCTATGTTTAGGCCGTATTGGAATGGTGATCTGCTGTGAGTTATGCGTTGGGCACGGATGCCCGAAAGGGAACCGCTCGCACAGTAGGCCCCCCCCCCCCTCCCCCCCTTCACCCCCTGCCGAAGGAGGTCGTTTCCGACAGAGGTGTGGTAGATGCTGATCGCCTTCCTCCGTCGCAGTAAGAAATGGGTCATCGACGCCAATGCTGCCGCACAAGAGAAAGGAATCGAAGCTATTTCCAGCTTGCTCACCTACAGCGGCGAAAACGCGGCTCGTACCCGGTCGGAGGTGATGCCGGGACTGGTGGAAAAAGGTCTGAACGTCACTCGATCTGGAACAAAAAAGGCAGCTCTCGAACTATCTCTCCTCTACGTAGAAGTTGAAAACAGAGCAGAAGGAGTCATTAGTGATCTACTGAAAGCGTTGGATGCTAAGCAGCCAAAGCTGGTAGCAGCAGCCGTAGGGATAATAAAAGAAATCGTTCTAGCCTACGGCGTGAAAGTACTCGGGGACGTGAAAGCTGTGATCGGCGCTCTGAACAAGATCTTTGCTCACTCCGATAAAGCCGTGAGGTCAGAGGGGTCTCTTCTCGCACAAGCACTCTATCAATACCTCGGTCCCGCACTTACGCCTTCCCTTAGCGACCTGAAACCGGTCCAGCTTAAGGAACTTCAAGAGACTTTCGCAACCATCGATTCATCTCCGACACCTGGGGGAAGTGGTAAACCAACCCGATTCACAAGAACAAAAGCTCGTGAGATGGAGGCAGCTGCGGCATCACAAGCTGCATCAGGAGGTTCCGGTGCGGCTGATCAAGTCGAAGAGGAAGAAGAAGAGGCTATTGACCCTCTTGCGTTTGTCGATGCGGCGGAGTTATCCAAGGTCTTCCCAGAAAATTTCATTGAATCAATGGCTTCCACTAAATGGAAAGACAAGCAAGAGGCCTGTCTTGCGGCCTCAGCAGCACTGGTCAGTCTACCCAAAGTCAAGGACGATTCAAACCTGTCCGAGTATGCCCAGGCATTAGCCAAGAAAATGAGCGACACCAATGTCATCGTTGTGACAGTCGCGGCTAATCTGATCGCTGGACTGGCGAAAGCGGTGGAGAATAGGGGGTTCGGAAAGTACAGGAGTATCTTGGTGACTCCAATAATCGACCGGACGAAGGAACGAAAGGCAACTGTAATCGAAGCGTTAGCAGGAGCACTGGATGCAATCTTCTCAGTTACCTCCATCGGCGAGAATCTCGAAGACTGCGTCACGGCACTCAGCAACAAGAACCCTCAAGTCAAAGAACAATCACTCCGATTCATGGCTCGAATGCTCGCGAACACCAAGATTGCACCGTCGAAAGGAGAGCTGAAAACGATGGCCGAAGCACAGATCTCTCAATTGGGCGAAAGCGTAGAGCCTGTTCGTGCAGCGGCAGCTGAAGGTCTCGGTAATCTGATGAAAATCTTTGGAGAGCGTGCACTCAACCCGTTTATGGAGAATGTCAACGATCTTCAAAAAGCGAAAGTCACAGACGCAATGGAAAAAGCAGAGGTCAAGTGTAAACTTGGAGGAGCAGCACCTGCTCCGACTAGCCGTGCGGCAGCTCCTACGGCTTCAGCAAGTGCACCGGCACCGGCGCCCAGACCAAGGCTCGTGGCGGTAGCAAGACCAACAGCTTCAATATCCGCACCCGACGGAGGCGAAGGATTCACCTCACGCTCCAAAGTGACCAACTCTCCACCCCTCAAGCGAACTAATGGAACTTACAACTTTGACGACGAGTCTGCCTTCTCTGCTCCTACTCCTGGCCGTGCTCCACCACCCAAACCAGTGGCGAGACCAGCCGCGGCCGCACCACCAGCTCGATTCGCAGCTAAGAAACCCGCTCCAGCTCCTGCGAGGCCTGCAGTTTCGGCATCCTCTAACAAGGGTAAAGCAGGCGGTTCCAATCCTGCTCCAAACGACCAGATCACTTACAAATACACTCAAGAAGACGCAGAGGCTCAAGCAACAGATCTCGTTCCGTCGGAAATTCGATCTGGATTGGCCGATTCGGCATGGAAGACGCGTGTAGAAGCAGCCGAGAACTTGTCGCAATGGGTACAGGGTGCTGAAGTCGACTCTGAGCTCCTCGTGCGATTCTTTGCGAAATCTCCAGGATGGAATGAGAAGATTGCACAAGTCACATCTAAGATCTTCGAAGTTCTCGGTAAAATCGCGGAATCCAATCCCTCTTTTGGCAGATCGTCTGCCGCGCTTGCCATCCCACCTCTTAGTGAGAAGCTCGGTGACATCAAACTCAAGAAATTGGCCGGTGATGCACTGATCATCTTTGCTGAGAAGACATCCCTTGGGTTCGTCCTGTCACAAGTATACGAACCCCTCGGCAAACTCAAGGCACCTAAAGCTCAGCAAGACGCTCTCGCCTGGCTCAAGCAAGCTCTGACCGACTTCGGAATCAAAGGTCTCGCTCTTCGAGAACTAGTTCAATTCCTAAAGACTAGCCTGCAAAGTGCGAACGGAGGCGTTCGATCGAGCGCGACTGCAACACTCGTCACTCTGAGACTTTTTGTTGGCGCCGATGGTCTGGCATCCTTTTTGGAGGATCTGAACCCGCAATTGCAGACGACGATCAACAACGAGTTTGCGAAAATGGATGGCCAGACTCCTCCAGAGCCGACCAAACAAAGTGCAGAGTTGCTTGCGATCCAGTCATCGTCCTCTGCGGCTGGAGCAGGCGAAGCGTCGGGATCAGCTGGTGATGCTCTGGATGACTTGATTCCTCGTATCGATCTTGACAAGCTGGTTGCCCAGACAACGGTGCTTGCAGACAGCAAGAGTGATAGCTGGAAAGTACGCAAGGAGGCATTTGAAAGCCTGCTCGGCGTACTGGAGGTCAAATCGAACTCGCGTCTGCAAAGTACGATGGGTGAGATTGGATCCGTCCTCAAGGTGAGACTCGCCGACAGCAATTTATCCGTCAAGATGTGCTGTTTGGCGATCGTAAGCAAAATCTCAAGCGGGATGGGACCACTCTTCCAGCCGCATGCTCGACTGTTGACGACACCCGTCGCCAACGTGCTGGCTGACAACAAGGTCACCACCCGGACTTCCGCCATCGATACCCTTAATGCAGTTGCTGACGCCTGTGAAGGTCTGGAGACCATGATCCTCGGGTTTGCAACTTCGATGGAGACCAACAACCCGGCGTTGCGGGGCTCAATCCTTGGGTTCGTTGCTGGTCGACTTGACAAGGCCCCAGCTTCTAATTCACTTGACCTCCAGCCGATACTCACTGTTACTCTCACCTCTTTGGAAGACCGAAATGGTGACGTCCGCAAAGCCGCTCAAGCCGTCCTTCCTCACTTGGTCGCCAACGTCGGTTATAATGCTGTCATGGACAAGGTGTCCGGAATGAAGGCGGCATCAAAGTCGACCATCACCCCCCTTGTTCAGTCGGCTCGTGTCAACCTGGCCAGCAGTGGCGCCTCGGCTACTGGGGCAGCGCCACAAGTAGACAAGGCCCCCATCAAATCTGTGATCCGGCCGTTGGCCAGGGAAGTTGCCTCCTCTCCTGGAAGGCCGTCAATTCTAGCTTCCTCAAAGACCATCGATCCCCGGATGCGAAGTATGCAAACCAAGACGAACGCATTACGGGGACCAGCAGCTGTCTCTTCAAACTCCATGGAACCCGAAGAAACCCTTCCTAAGCCGATATACCGCAGCAAGCTGTCCGCTCCGCGAACGATGCTCGGAGGCAAATCTTCGAATCCGCCTCCGACAGACATTCCGGTCATGATGGACAAGCCTGCACTTCCGTTGCACACAACCGATACCGAGCCTCGACTAGCGCGAGCGAAGCGAGATCTAGTCCGATGGCAGATCGATACAACATCGCCGGCTCAGCTGCTTGAATACCTCCAAAAGCAGATGGAGGGACATGCGTCTATGCAACTGCAAATGATGCTGTTTAGCAAAGATCGAGCGGCAGAGAAAGACCATATGGCTGGTCTGCTCTTGCTTGACGACATGTATACCCCTGGAACCAGCACCTTTGATGCTGATGATGAGACCCTGCAAGCAGCCAAACTTGCCAATATCGATTTGGCGATCAAATACGCCTCCCTCCGTCTGCACGACGGAAGCACTCAAATGGTTCTTAAATGCTTGGACCTCGTCGGGCACATTGTGGAGTTCATGGATACCACAAGAGCCAACAGTGGTGCCTTTAGTGAAGCCGAGGCGAATTGTCTTCTCCCCGCCTTGATTTTCCGATTGGGAGACAACAAATTCAAAGACAAGCTGCAAGTCATCTTCCATGTGATCGACCGAACGATTCCAGGCAGCAAGATCATTCAATTCTACGTTGATCGCGGGGTCGCTTCTGCGAACTCGAAGACAAGAGCAGCGGCAATGGAGATGTTGGCCCAGCTTATCAAGCGAAGAGGTGATGTTGCGGCGGGTGCCAGTAATGGTTCGCGATTGTACAAGAAGATTGGGGAGCAGATCGCGTCCGCCGATCCAGCAACTCGATCTGCTGCACTCGACTGTATTGCCTATCTCTACAAGTACACTGGTCAATCTGTCTTGTCAGCGATCGGAGAGCTCAAACCAAAGGAGAAAGACTTGCTTAACAATCGCATTGACAAATTAGTTGCTCCTGTGGCCCGCACACTCCCTTCTGCTGCTCACCTTCGAGCGGGTACGCCGACAAAGTCAGCGAGCGCCAGCCCGGTTCAGTCACCGAACGGTGTTAGTTCGAACCACACCTCACCAGGATCCCGTACGTCTGCGGAATATGGCACAGACCGACCTAGTCCTCCTCGACTGAATGGTGGTCCTAGTGATCACGGCGTAATTGCATCCGCGATTCCTGTTTCTCGTGCATCATCGTCATCCGTTGCGACTTCCGGAATCGGCCGTTCGCAGGCGCTCCGAACGCTTCAGAGGATGGGTCAGCCTAGCAATCCTCGTCCGACCGGCAGTGACGTAGACCGGATGCTAGAGGCGATCACTGATGAAGATCCAGATGTCAGCGTGGATGCTCTCAAGATTGCCCAGCGCGTCTTGGAGACCGAACCCGAGCGCATGGAGGGGAAGGTAGAGGAATTATTGGACGGTGTCACCTTGCAATGGTCACGAATGTTCGCCGTTCAGAACGCTTTAGAGGACCCTAAAGTATTCCGATTGGCCAAGCATCTGGTCCAGACACTAAGTAATCTCTGTGATCGAGCACTTCTGGTTGAGTCTGTTTCGGTGCCGACGATGAGCGCTTTGCTCGAGCAGCTCACTCTCGGTCTGATTTCGACTGATCAAGCGAATAGTCAAGTCAAAGAGATGTCGAAATTCATCAATTTAACGATCTTGCGAGTCTTCGCTTCCAGCACGCACATCACCATGTTTGATGCTCTTTTCCAACTTCTTCTCCGCCGAACGCAAGTTGTGACTGCCTCCACTTCGCCCGAAAGCATGGCCGCAAAACATGCTGATCTCGTACTTAAGTGCATTTGGAAACGATCAAGAACCGCAGTAGACGACATGAAGAAAGGGTACCTCTCGGCGCTTGAATTGTTCCAAGTGTTGGAGAGGTTTTTGCAAGTGATTCCCCCGAAGAGTTGGAGGCAAAGAGGAGTACAGAAGATCCCGCCGGGAGATATGCCACTTCGTACCGTCAAAGTTTTGATTCAGCACGTCATTTGTGAGTACCGACTGTCCGTAAGTAGTCTCTAGGAGAATATCAAAGACTAACCTTGCCTCTTATATTCGAATATGTACTCTACTTCTTTGATTTTTCCAACAGCCATATACGAAAGCGACGAAGCGTTCCATATCTTGGAGAGGGCATTCCCTGGACACGCAGAAGACACCTACGTCTATGAGTATCTTCATCGGTTGTACAACACAGACAGAGAGAAAACAGTCGTGGGATCGGCTCCGGGTTCCGCTTCCGGTTCCGGTTCCCGAGAAAGAGCCTCAGCCGCGAGCCGGCATGCTGCACCGGCAGCCTCGGTACGAATTCCGTCGATTCCTTCATCTCGTCAGCACGCGCAGCCGCAGCCGCAGCCGCATCATCAGGAAGCCGACCAACCGTCCTCTTCCACTCCTGCAGCTCCCTTCGATGACCCCCTCGACGCTCAACTGCGTTCACTCGTCAAATCCGCCTCTTCTGCCAGTGTGACCTCTAGTCAAGCAATCCCGGACCTATATTCTTTTTTGAGACAACATCCAGATCGCCAAGATTCGTATGAGAGGATGATTAATGAGGCTGTGGGGTCGACGAGTAGTTATAAGAGGTACATCAAGAGAAAGTTGGATGCGTTGGCCGCTGCAGAGGTAGATTCAGACGCGGTGGGAGCGACAGCGACGGCAACGGTGGCGAAGGTCTCAGAGAGAGTCTCAGAACCAGTTGACTCGTCCTCTACACGTCCTGAAGAAGCAGGACAGTCACCCCATTCCAACTCCAATGGCGTGATAGACCACCCATCGGCCTCCGCCTCGGCCTCCGCCTCGATCGCGTCTCCCACAATCGACACCGATACTCGATTGGAGATGTTGAAGAATAAGTTCCAGTATTTCGCTCAAGCTAGGACGAACGCTCAACAGCAGCAGTAGTCCCTGCAGCCGTAGTTGGTCGTGGTACGCGGATGCGGGGGAAGCACAAGCACGTTGGTGGGTGGGCTGCCTGAACGTGTCTAAGCTCCTGTCTGTGCTTGTGTGTGTGTGATCGTGTTTGTTCTCCCTACTCAATTCTTACGGTTCTATTATTCAATTATCCATCGTCATCTTCTTCTTCTTATGATATATATTCGATGCTATTCATGCTATGTCATGTTCATTCTCTGTCTGTCTGTCTGTCTGTCTTCTATTACTACCTCACCCGAGACCTCACTTCTTGATTTCGGCCGTGACTTCACATCGTAGTGCTGTTGTATTCAACCTATTCAATCAATCCTGCCATGTGCCATGCGATATCATGAACTTGATGAAACACTCGCTCGGTCGATCGGTCGCACTTAAACCATGGTCATCCATCCATCCATCCATCCATCCATCCATCCATCCATCCATCCATCCATCCATCCATCCTTGTTTGCACTTGAGGCGCTCTCTCTCCCTCCTGACGTGTCTATCCCTCTGTCGGATTTCTTCGGGGGAGGGCGGTCTCATGCCATGTCTCCTGCTTTTGTTTCCGTCCGTCCGGTCGTCTGGGGGGGGCGGGTCCATGCCATTTTTCCCGGGGGAGGGGGCGGTTAAGGACCCAGTTGAAGTGGGACGCCCCAGCTGGAAGTGTATCATCCGCGGTGTGTTTCTATGATAACCACCCCCTTCCCCCTTCCCCCTTCCCCCTCCCCCCCCTTTTCCCCCCCACCGGGGACGACGGACGTACGCGGGGGAACGGGGCGGGCATGGAGGGCGCGGGGGCTACGGACGAAAGGGGGACCGCGGGGGCCAGAGCTTGGATTGGACAGGGCTTCTTATTCTTCTTCTTCCTTCTTCTGCTTCTCCCTTGAGACCCTTTACCCCCCCCCCTTTCCTCCCACGGTCGTCAGCATATCCTCTATCCGCAAACGTTTGCAGCACTGCCCGGGCTGGGCTGGGCTGGATTAGGTTCGCAAAAGGATGGCGTGGGGGATGGGTTAGTCGCTGCCCACCACCTGCGATACCTTCACGGCAAACGGGGGACGGCGACGGATGACACGCACGGATTAATTCAATTCAATTCAACATCACTTCTTGATCACATCTATAGGTGGTGCTCTTTTAGTCTTCTTCTCGCCCCTCCATCCAGTTGGGTTCGCTTTGCATCAGTCAACACCACCCTCATCCGCCGTTGCTGCGAAAAACGTGAGTCAATGCAGATCAATTCGAATTCGAATTCAATTCAATTCAACCCCTCATCCGCCTGCCTACCTGCGCTCAAAATCTAAGCAACCCGACTACCGACGCTAAGCGGATCTCTTCTGCGCGAATAACTGACCCATCTCCCTCACCCCCTCACCCCCTCACCCGGAAACACGCTCTCCATATTCTCATTCTCATTCTCTTTCTCCTTCATTCAATCCATTCCATTCCATTCCATTCCATCTCGTCTCGTCTCGTCTCGTCTCGCTCGTGTTTTTTTCATCCTCCCTTCCCCTTCCCTTCCACTTTTCCTCGGTTCTTCTGTCTTACCTGGTCCACAGATATCATTCCATCAACCATCAACCATCAGCCATCAATCAATATGCTCAGACAGACTCTGACCTCCACTGCCCGTCTCGTGGCCTCCAAGCAGACCTGTGAGTATCCAAACGTCCTCTCTCTTGTGTCGATTTCGATCTTGCTGAGTTGCTGAGCTGACCGTGCCCCACACCAATATTTCCTCCAATGATGTTGCTTTCGTAATGTAATCACTTTTGACTACCTCTTTCGAATGTTCTCATCCTCCCCCCCCCCCCCCCCCCCCCCCTCGCTCTCTCTGGCTCGCTCGCTCGCTCGCAGCCCGATCGTTCGCGACTACCCGCCCCGCCCTCAGCTACGAAGATACGATCAAGAACCTGCTTATCAACGACAACACCCGAGTTCTCGTCCAGGGTTTCACGGGAAAGACCGGAACGTTCCATTCTCAACAGGCGCTGGAGTATGGCAGTAATTACGTGGGAGGAGTGAACCCGAAGAAGGCGGGGACGGAGCATTTGGGCTTGCCGGTTTGGGGATCTGTTAAGGATGTGAGTACGAGCGCGCAGAGGCGAGTGAAGGTACAAAGAGGACTCGAGTGGAGTGGAGTGGAGTGGAGGGAGAGATGAAGAGGTCAACAGAGAAGAAGAGATGGGGGTGGCATGGAGAGAGATAGTCATCGGAGAGAGAGATACTACCGAGAAAGCAATAAAAAAATGATAGACGAAAGATGGGCGTTGTGATGTCGCAGTGCAAGCCATCGAGTCATGTTCTGTTTTTGGCGAGAACCTGGATTGAACTACCAGGTCTCGAAGTCCCAGCGAGACACAAATGTGGAGAAGGGTGTACTGTGGTCCGGTGGAAGCCGGAAGTGGCCGGTTATTTGCACGGGAGAAGAAGTCGAACAAGTGACACGCGCGATGGAGGCCCTCGAATCTGACCTGTTCTGCTCTGCTCTGTTCCCCCTCTAGGCCGTCCGTGACGCCAAGCCCGACGCTACCGTCGTCTACGTCCCTCCTGCCGGATGTGCCGCCGCTATCCTCGAAGCGATCGAGGCCGAGATCCCTTTGATCGTGACCATCACCGAGGGTATCCCTCAACGAGACCAAATCATGGTCCAGCAGGCTCTTCGATCTCAGAGCAAGTCCCGAATGGTCGGTGGTAACTGCCCCGGTATCATGGCTGGCAAGTGTAAGATGGGAATCATGCCTGGTCACATTTTCAAACAGGGAAAGATCGGTGTTGTTTCTCGATCGGGAACTCTCACCTACGAAGCGGTTAACCAGACTACCAACGTCGGTCTCGGACAGACACTCACTGTCGGGATTGGTGGTGACCCTTTCCCCGGTACTCAGCACCTCGACGTCGTCAAGGTCCTTCTGGCCGACCCTAAGACTGAAGGAATCGTCCTGATTGGTGAAATCGGTGGATCCATGGAAGAAGAAGCAGCGGAATACCTTCTCTCATACAACAAAACAAGGAAGAACCCGAAGCCCGTCGTCGCATTCATTGCCGGTGCTACCGCCCCTCCTGGAAGACGAATGGGTCACGCTGGTGCCATCATTTCCGGCGGTAAAGGTGCGGCCTCAGACAAGACCAAGGCGCTCGCGGCTGCAGGTGCTATCATCGCTTCCTCTCCCGCTCAGATTGGTGCCCTCATGCTTCAGGCTATGAAGGATGCCGGTCTCGCATAATTTGGGGAAGAAAGCATACCAAATCAAGGAAAGGAGAACAGAAAAAGCAGACACAAAACAGAAATGAACAGAACAGGAAGATTTAGATAACGCATGGTGGAGAGATATGTTTCCTAGAGGAAAAAGGTCACGTTCGAAAGGGGCCTCGGTTTGCTCTTTTTTCCGTCGAAGGCGTCTGCGGAGAAGAAGCAGAATGGCAATGACATTCGGAGAAATCTCATAACGTCTGCGAATAATCAATAAGATACACAAATTACAGTACAACATGACATAAGTACAGGCGAGACGGGCGCGTGGCATACATACGTTCTACCACCGGGTGTGTCCGATTTGAAGTCCCCTTTGCTGATGCTGAGAACGACCACAACGGCGGCTTAACTAACGGATAGACGCTGAAATTGGCGAGGAGGATTCCGGTGTAGCCATGTATCCCACTTGTCTAACAATGTTTCGTGGCCAAATGGAGGGATTCATGATTTATTGGGATCAGGAGGCAGGTATTTCCGATCGTGTATAAAGCCCCCCCCTCTCTTGAACATTAGCGTGGACGATTATTGTCGGCTATGCCTCCAGGCATCAAGACCTCAGTGTGCTATTCAACTCGTCACGGCAGACAGCTATGCTGTGGTGTTGCAAAGGAATCTCACCCACACTTCGGCCCGATGTGAAGGGTACAACAGTTGATAATTCGGTCGCACGCGCAGCCAACTGCTCTCCCAGAGGGGCCCCTTTGTCGGCAATCGCTCAGTCATGGCGTTTTAGCGAGGGTAAGGCCTTCCTTTAAGCTTCCCATTGTCAACAAAGGAGTATTTGAGTACTCAAGGAAGATGGAGTCATGTCAGTTGCCCTTAACATCGTCGTCGTCCCTTCGTAGTACCATCACATATAAATACGACGTTAGATCCCCGAGTTCGCTCGATCTCTTTCGCATGCTCCGAGTCCTTTTCCCCCACGCTCACACTGTATTCTAGACAGACATTTACCCTTTGAACATCCGTTATTGAATTCTCGCCCGCTTCTTCCATCACCGATGCATCCCCGACTCTCCATACTGGGTGCACCAATGACGTACCTGGAAGACGAGATCACACCCGTTCTTCACAGAAAGTCTCAACCGATAGCCTCACCTATCATCAACGAACACGGCGAACTCTTGTTTCCTCCTCTCATCGTGACCTCTGAATCCGACTGTTCTTTGCTCAACTCTCCATCAGGCGTAACAACGACACCATATCTCGCTGTATGTCCTCAAGCACCCAATGGCCACAAGAGCAACAACGCCAACAGCACTTTATTGAACAGCCATCCACCTGCCTATGGCTCCAATGCAGCGAAATGTCACGCCGGGCAACGATACGAGAACGAGGTTTTGAGCGATTTTGCAGAAAGGGCGAGGCTGTACGACGATCTGAAAGACTACAAGGACGAGGAGTCTTTGATTAACAGCCAAAACCCGCAGAAGTCGAAATGGAGGCGTAGGAGAAGTACTGGAGGTAGCGAAAGATGCCCCAAGAGATTCAAACAGGTATTTCATTCACTTGTGCTTGTCCTTTTCGTCACCGCCTACATCGCATTCAGATTTGTTGCAAGTCATGAGGTATCTCCAGCACTCGGCTTCACTACAATCGAGACTCTCCGGGACACCTTTTCAACCTCCCAGAGAACTCTCTTCAATAGATGTCGAGACCTCGACAGTCTTGACGACTCGCTTTGGCCATCCCGAATTGACTCCCTCTCCAACACGCTCTACGGATTCTCACCCAACGATGTCTGGATTGCCGAGCCCGGCTCCTCTGCGTCATACTACTCAAACATCGGGTCTGGCAATTGGAGTCTCAGTGAACGTGCCTTTTTGGTAGTGGTGCAAGCTGAAGCTCAATCAGCCTCCAAGAAAACGCATGTGACGATCCTAACCCCTCGATTTGAGTTGGATCGAGCCAAGTTGCTCTCCATCCCAGGCTTGAGCATGGATCATCAAGTGACCTACGTCGACTGGAAGGAAGAAGAATCACCTTTCAATGTTCTTCTCGACCATCTTGGGTACACTTCGAACGACGAGCTCGACAGTAAGAGGTCGAAGATCCATCTTGACCCGGCAGTCCGGACGTTTATCGCTTCGGGTCTAAAGAACGCGCTGGAGGCACGAGGATTCGAACAAGATGTCGTTAAGGTGGATCTGGCGAGTAAAGAGGTCTTGAGTCTGAGGGAACGGAAGAGTGTGCACGAGATTGCGCAGCTACGCTGTGCTAATGAGGTTAGTCCGCCTGCGTTTCCTTAAAGTGTTCCCACGTAGCTCCTTAGGCTGATTCACTTATGCTTCCCCCGCCTTGTGCAGCTGACTCTCGAAGCTATTCGATCTACCAAAGATCATATGAAGATTGGAATCTCCGAGAGCGAAACAAGCAAGATACTCAAGCGCTACATGTCCGCTTTTGGCCTCGAGGACGGTGACGGTCTCGTCTTGTTCGGCAAAGACGCTGCTCTCCCACACGGCCACGGCACGGACAAGAAGCTGGGCAAGCACGATTTTGTTCTCCTCGATGTGGGAGGCTCATTCCGTGGATATATCAGCGATATAACACGAACATTCGCGTTACCGGGCTCCAAGATATCTGCAACTCAAGCAAGAATCTGGGAAATGGTCAAGAACGCTCAACTTGCTGCACTTGATGCTGGGTTCGATGGTCAGCCCGCCAACCTCGTCGATGCTGCAGCTCGAGCGGTCATTTCTTCTCAAGCGACTCGAGAAGAAGAAGCCAATGGATTCACTCATCGCCTTGGCCATGGAATTGGATTGGAAGGTCACGAATCTCCATACCTGGTTGGATCGAACAAGGAACAGATCGTTATAGGGAATGTTTTCAGCAATGAACCAGGAGTATATATTGTTGATGAAGTCGGTGTTAGACTCGAAGATTGCTGGTTTGTGAATGATGACGGGAAGGGAGAGATGTTTACGGGTCCAGCGAAGAGTTACTGGGAGGTTTAGAGTGTTTTGTGTTAGCAGTTACTCAGTGATCACATCTGAATGGGCTCAGGAGTTTGCTTTCCTTTGATATCGGTTAGATCGCTCCCATTTTGTATATTTCCTCCGAGGCTTGGAGCCCGATGTGCTTTTTCTTTTTGCATTAGATGAACCAATACATGTTGATCAGTCGACTCAAGTCAAACCGAGTCACCGTGACCAGGCAGCATTCGGCTCCTTTCATTTTGTTGTAGTTAGGGTCGTGGTTTCTGCGGCAACACCGCCTTGCGACGACAGCACCCAACAAGGACATGGCTTTGCAACGTGGGCTTCCCTTGGCTCTGAGTGTCGATACGATGTAAAGAAGTTCGTCACCTTACCCTCTTCAACTCCTGCAATGTGGTATTACAGCCTGGATCCCGTTCTTCCTACCTTAGGACATGCTCCGAGCCGTCGCCATCGCCATCGCCATCGCCATCGCCATCGCCGTCAAGTCATTCATTCTTTCCACTTTCACCTCCAGTCCAGTGAAGTGAAGTGAGGTGAAGTGAAGTGAGGTGAAGTGAAGTGAAGTGAATCGCCCACCCGCAGTCATGCGATCCAGAGAAAACGGAAACTGGAAGTTTAAAGAAATAACCACCAGAACCAGAACCAGACCAGAACCAGACCAGACCCAGAATCAGAAATGGAAAAATAATGATCCATACAATACAATCAATCTCTTGCGCTCTATGCAATCTCAACATGCATGTCATGGCATGTCGTGGCATGTCATTCTCCTCTTCTCTCTTCTCTCTTCTCTCCTCTTCTCTCCATGCTCGCGTAATGTTATGTTGTTGTCCTTGTCTCCTCCCAGCTTTTACCGCTTGTTTGCGCTGCGTTGCGTTGCGTTGTGTTGCATGCTTGATGGTCAGATATCGAGGGGGCGTCTGTCTGTCTGTCTTTCTGTCGATGGATGGATGGATGATAAATATATACGCCACGATACGATACGATGCGTTCTGAAAGGGCATTGATGGTGGTTTGGCTTCCCCGCCCCCTCCCCCTCCGTCGCCATCCGCTCACTCGGATCGTTCGCTTACTGAGTTGCTTGTTCACTAACGACACTTCGCGCTCATGCTAGACCAAAGAACTTCTTAGTAAGGCCGACGGATAGGTACCGGTCGTATGCTGTGTGGCGAGCCGTAGTTAAGGCACATAGAGGGGGGGGTGGTGGTGGTGGTGGTGGAATGGGACCGACAGAGGCGGAAGGGAGGCGGGAGGGGGTGAGTTGATAACAGAATACCGATGAGAGCGAACGTAGATTAAGTGAGTGAGTGTGGACGAAGACGAAAGAGTGAGGGACGTGGAAGAGATGATGCGATGAGGAAAAAGATGGTAGAAGAAAAAAAAAAAAGGAAGAGCGAGAAAATATAGAACGTTAGTACCGGTTCGTGAAAGATCGTAGCTCCATATCAGGAAAACGTAAAGACGTAAAAACGTGATGAACAAGTCAAAAGTTTCGGAGAAGAGACGACTCAAAACAAAAATCACATCCAAAGAAAAAAAAAAGAAAAAAAAAAGGCAGACCAACGACTCACCCCAATAACTCCATCTCCTCCCCCACCACTTGCCGAAAAAGGGCATCAATACCACGCTCACCAACATCTGCATCTGTCTCAGACTTTCTTCCCACTCGAGTTGGACTTGAGCGTGCTCATATTCGGAGTCGTAGGAAGAGGAGGTTTCGTAGGAATCTCCAGACGAAGAAGTGCTAGAGGAGGAAGAAGACGACGACGAGGAAGAAGATAGTGATGACAGTGTTCTTGCTTTGGATGTGGATGGCGGTGCTATTGTTGGTGTGAATGAGAAGGACGAGGATGAAGGAGCTGTTGTGTTTGTTTTTGTTTTTCTTGTTCTCGTTCTTGAGGAGGAGGAGGATGGGGACGATGGATCATGTGAACGGGAGGGGTTACTACTATTTGAGGACTGAGCCTGAGCCTGAGCCTGAGCCTGAACTTG